>OY769911.1:2288269-2470769 GCA_963669185.1 Dyspetes luteomarginatus
TTACGGATTGCGGTGGCGGTGAAGTTTTGCTGCTCGACGAGAATATCGCGTCGGGATCTTTGATAGCAGCCAAAGATAAAGAACGTATAACCGAGCCAGGAGTGATGCTTGGATCATCCTCAATGTTCTTCATCTGTGTCGAAATAAGAAAAAAATTGAGAAAAAAAAAAAAAAACATCAATTTTGGTATTAATTGAACGTAAAATATTTCGTTTCCAATTCCAATCTTGTTGTTTCCTCCAACTAATCTTGTCGAACAAAATTCTACGTTTGTTTTTATTTTCATTATTACAATTTTTATTTTTCTTACAAAGCTCATTGGAGCTTAAAAAAATGTCTGAATGATTGTAAATTACCTTCCAGGGTTTGCCAGGCTCAAATTCGGGCACGAGATCGGTGAATGCGGTACCGCCGGGTTGCCAATCTTTTCCATCTGTGGCATCGTTATTGCCAGCATCGGGCCAGCCGCTGTCGCCAAGTCGGCTCGACCACGTGCCGTCTCCTTGTCCAACGAGGGGATTCATATTGGGACTGCTGTGAGTGTGACCAAGGCCAACCGGTGTCTGCGGTGGTTTGCTCGTCGTGCCAGGAGCTCGTGAAAACTCGTTCGCCGTTAAATCACCATCTTTGTCGAGTGACGGTAATTTCCATTGATTCAAACGTGATTGTTGTTGGCTCTGCAATTGAACAAAATTTACAATTTACATCAGTCCTTTGCGTTCAAATAAACTGAAGAAAAAAAAAACCCAATAAATATATTCGTGATTATTTTTTCCAAACGAAAAATCATTTTTCGAAATATTTTGAATTTCAAGATCAGTTTTTGCAATCCACGAACCATTTAAAAAAAAAAATCGTCAACATCGAATTTTTTATCCATAAAATTGAAAATTTCGTTACAAAATTAATCCAATATTTGTGAGTTTGATCTGAAATCTTTCGATTATCGATTTTTTATTTTTATTTTTTAGTTAACTGTAAATACTCAGCTTGGTGAAATATTTGAAAAAAATGATAGAGAACAAAACAAAAAAAAGTGTCTAAATTTTGTCAAACTCACCACTGGCGGTTCTTTGTTCATGCCAATATCACTGAAGCTATTTTGCAATGCTGACATTGGATCGTGAACCGACGAAGTTTTGTAATAGTCGGTACTTTGGGATGGTGCTGCCGGATGTTGTTGCTGCTGTTGCTGTTGTTGCTGTTGCTTCATATACGTAGCTTGTTGTACGGCAATTTGATTTTGTAGATTTGCAATTTGTTGCTTCGTCTTTGTAATTTGTACGCTTATCTGCAGTACTGTCTGACCGTTGCCCTTGAGAGAATTTTGCACAGAATGCTGCTGATGCAATTGCTGTAATACTTTTATCTGTTGGAGCAACTGATTGAGCAGCAATAGAGTAGGTGGCGCGAGTGGCTGATTCAATATTTGTTGATTTAAATAACCCTCCTGTACAGCGAGCTGAATTTGCTGCACGAGCATACGTAACTGCTGAGTGCTCGGTGGATTTTGAAGAGTTCTCGATGACTAAAGAGAAAACACGAAATTTTCCAAGAGTCAAAAATGTGTTTGTTTTTTTTTTTCCATCTAACTCGTTATTATTTTTTCAACATTTTTCCAATTTGAATATACAATTTAACTAAAGCACATTTGAATCTTCAAATTTTTAATGTTTACGTTAAATTGAAGGTAGCGTTAATGAAATTAAGCAATATTGTTTTTTTTTTTCAAGTGTAGAGTAGAATTGTAATTTAAAAACGGACAAGCCATTCATGAGATTTTTTCCCCATTTAATATTTAATAATCGTCGTGCTTAACCGACAAAGTTTACTTACGAAATGAGCCGCGAAACCAAAAGCCACAAAAAAAAAAGTCTCATACGCTGCGACTATTCGTCGCACACAGAAAATGGACAACACCAAATTTTTCGAATTAAACTCAAAAAATTATTATTATTATTTACGAATTAATAGAAAATTGTGATTGTGACACATAGTTTATTCCGAGATAATTAGCAATTTGTGACATTGTCCATTTCTGTTATCTCACCCGAACTTTTAATGATCCCAAAAGAGAGAGAGAGAGGAGAGAGAAAGAGAGAGAAAAGAAAAAAACATACAAAGCTCAATCGACTACCTGTACATGCAGCTGCTAAATCGTGCGACTTTAAGGATACGTCGAAGATTCGACATACTAATAAATATAAGCGTTAAGCGGAGATTGAAAGTAGAAAATTTCGGAAAATTAAGCTTTAGTGGCAATTTTTTTGAAGATGGTCAGTTTGCGACGTAAAATCGAATAGTATTGTAAAGAAAAAAAATAGTATTAATGACTCGAATTATCGATAGCAGCGCTGTGGAGCAAAAAAAAAAAAAAAAAATGACTGTCGTAAATTCGAATTTATGCATATGTTCATTGTATTCCTACAATTCTATAAATGTTCGAAAAATGGCTGGCGTTGATTCGAATTTAAATACACAAAATCTAAATTCGAATCTACGAGCGCCATTTTTTTGCACATTTTTTTAAAACTCCAAACGATTCAATTTACGAATGCATTTTTTTGTTTTTCTTTTGCAGCTTCGATCTTTCGCCGCTAGGATCGCATCGATAATTCCGTGCATTTTAGTTAGCGATTTTATTTTGTTTTGCCGTATACGTCAGGTAGGTTTTCACCTGGTTGAAAGGAGGTTGCGGAGGATTGGCACTCGGCTGTTGTTGCTGCAGTTGAACTGCTGCCTGTTGTTGCTGCTGATGCTGGAGCTTGAGGAGACTGGCGGTGGTGACCGAACCACTAACGTTGCCGGTAGCTGCCCCGCTGGGCACTCCGGCACCCTGCATTACATGAGAACAACCCTTTGTACCCTATCCCTTTTTTCTTCTAGCAAAATGCCAAATATATAAACGACTACTCTAAAATATATTCGTACAAAATATATTTTATCTATATATTCTATATGACATAAATGTATATACGTAAAAATATCGCAGGGTATATTTATGAAAAGATAGGATTTTAAATTTCGCACAAAAACGCCTTTCCTATTTTCTTAAAGACGATTCATACTTCGGGGAATAAAAAGGAAATTTGATTTGCATGAAAACCAAATTTCATTTTGCCCGAAGTATCAACAATCTCTTTGAGAAAAATGGAGGACAGTTTATTACCAAAGGAGCTAAAAAATCCGACAGCGATAGATGCGCGCTCGATGCGCGGTTATGGCGGTCACCGATTTTCATAAAAAGCATTCGGCGCGGTCAATACTTAGATTGGTGACCGCCTGGCCACGCTCGCTAGCTGGCGCATCGCATCGCTGTGCGAGTCTTTCATAGTCTTCATAGTAACTTTTCATAGTCTGGCGAGTTTCCCTGTAGGAATCACGAGACTGTCAAAAGAGCCGACTGTACCGGCACAAGTTTTTCGTAGTTTTCCTCGTGCAAATGCGATACAGTCGAGGAGCCCCGAATTCAACCACGGATGCAATCCGGGGGAGGGGGGTGGGTTACAGGTAATGTTAAAACAGTGAAGTGTACGAAAATTATTGAGGAAATTGGGCAACGGTCGTAAAAATTCAAAATATACGTTGGAATAATATAAATGAAAATGAAAATAAAATATACCAGGAGCCACGTTAGCTCGTTGGTATGGCGCATCACCTTAAATCGTATTAAAGCATGAGGACGAATAAATATTGTAAATTCAAAACGTTTGTGTGCTTGAAGAATTTTTGACGAAAAATTCATGTTACGCTGCCGCTTTTTCCCGTGATCGTGATCCGTAATTTTTTTCTTCTTAGGAGGAATAAATTGTACAGTCTTCCAAGGTGAAATGGATTTGTGCGAAGGGTCACAGGGCACGAGATAATAATGCAAATTTTCCATCGAATCTGGATAATTATTTGCGTTACATAATCGGAGAAGACGGAATGAAGAAAATAGCGATTAATTTTTCTATTGAGAAGGAATATTTCAAGATGAACATATGAAAGTTTGGTCTGATTTTTTTTTTTTTTTTTTTCGCGGACGTTTTTCTTCAGTCGGAATATTTTTTTTTGTGATTAGATATTTTTTCAATTTTTCCGGGACAAGTTTTCAAGTTTTTAACGCTCGTATTAGTTGGAAGACTGTAACACAGTAAAAAATAATTCCGTAAAATTGAGCATTTTTGTATCAGTGAAAAATCTTCATTTTTTTAAGCTTTTTTTTTTATAGTAAGAAAGCTCCCGTGAAATAACATAATCTACTACAAACGAATCGTTTTTTTGACTTTAGAAAATACGAAACTTATCAAATTTTACTGATATATATTTTTTACTGCGTTTGTTATAAAATGTATTGCGATGTAACCTGCGTATAAACACCGCCACCACGAGAACACACCAGCCCAATTCTCTACGATCTCATTTATCCGAATCAATATAATATAAAAAATAATATATTATTTGTTAAGATTGAAGAAAGAGGTATCAAACAAAAAAAAACACCCGTTTACAGAATTCGAGCTCACAGGCATCAACATACTTTTCTCTCGTTGCACAAAATCCACTGGTGTTACGATTAATTTTAACTCAAAGGAGAAAATAAAAACAAAAGTACAAAAATAAAAACTTTTTCCGGATATTCGTAAATCATGAACGAATGACGTAAAAATTTTCCGATTGAAATTACGATTATATAAATTTCTCATCCAAAAAAGCTTTTCACGAATTTTCCTCGCTATCTCGTTCGGACGATTTTTGCAAGGAAAATTGAAGAAAAATATTTTTTTAAACTCACCGGTGGGAAAGACATTTGTTGAGCGACGTGATTGGATCTCGGATAAGCAGCTGCTGATGTGGCTTGACTCGTTGGATCGTACGTTGGTTGAGCGTCGTGACGACGCCATTGATCGAGCAATTGACTCGAGCGGAGTTGACTCAATAATTCTTGGGCCTCGTCGCGGTTCATCTCGCGTGTTCTCAGTGCCACTTCGACGTCTTCCTTCTGCAATGACAAAAAAATGTGAAAAAATAAATAAAATAAATGAAAAATCATTATCAAATAATAGCACTATTTGTGAGTTGAAATGTCTTCTGAACAACAATTCGATATTTATCTCATTGAATTGACAATTTTTTTCCCCACGATTCTTCAATTGAAAAAACTTGATGAAAATTTATTTACGATGCAATTTCGATTCGACCAATTTCGTCATGATTGTATCAACTTGATACTTGATCTGCCCTCCAAAGTTTGGCATTAAAAAAAAAAAAAAAAAAAAAAAAAAAAAAAAAAAAAAAAAAAAGCTATGAGTGCAAAGTGAGCAAAATGAGTAATTATTCTTACCTTGTAGCCAAGATCGCAAAGATAACGAAATTCGCGACTGTTCCAAATGACCTCTTTGGTGAGTGTCGGTTTGGCCGGATGTGCCCAGGAAGGTGTTGGTTCCATGTCAGTATCGCCCCAGCTGCCTGCGCCAGGACCTCCCATAGCTTTAGATTTGTGTCCACCGCCGCCACCACCACCACCTCCACCGCCGCCACCTCCACCGCCACCAGGTCCAACCCAGGTCGTTTGATTAGATTGTGGCTCGTTCCACCAGAGAGCAGGAATTTTCGGTTCGTCCCATATTGTCGTATCGTGTGGTCCATCAGTCCATGAGCCATTACGTCCTCCAGGACCACCAGGATGTCCCCACATTGGTCCTCCGCCTCCACCTCCACCTCCACCGCCACCGCCTCCGCCACCTCCACCACCGCCAACATCCGGTTTCATACCTGGCTGTCCTGGCATACGATTTTGTGGCATTCCCGGTGGACATTGCATTCCTCCACGTCCAATATTTGGCGTTGGCAAATCTTTCCAGTGTGAAACTTTGTTGCCTGGCATTGCACGTTGATTCGCCGCTGGGTTGCCCCAAAGGCTCGTGCCATCGTCGTAATTTGGCACATTTCTCCGTTGTGTAGGTGGCGATGGTTCCTCCCAACCCGAGGGTTTACCCTGTATCATGTCTTTTGGCGGTGGAGCTGCCCATTGATTCATACTCGATGGATTTATCATTTTTGCCGGTGGACCACCACCCGATGGATGCTGCTGATGGCTCATCTGATGATGAGGTGGTCCAGGTGGTTGTCCCCACATTGCATCGGCATTTGCGCCATTCAAACGTCCAGATATACCACGTGGATCACCTCTCATGTCGGCCATGCGTGGATCACGCCCGGCCATTGGATCCATAACGCGCATGTGATCGCGCGGATCAAGAGTCATACGATGATCACGGGGATCGCGCATCTCGCGAGGATCGACCGAGCGAAGATCACGGGGATCGCGAGGATCGATGCGAGGATCACCCCAGCTTGAGCCTTCAACGGGGGAGAAAGAGAAAATCATTGATTTTTCCGTCATAAAGAAATATACAATTTTCTGCTTGAAAAGTTTTTTTCTGCGGTTTCTTTCTGTTCTCACAATTTTAGTTTGCACACAGGCGAAGATTCGCGAATGAGAAAAATAATTGGGATATGAATAATTTATCATTTACATGATTTTTCGTCATCGCTCTTTTGAACGTTAATTTTTTTTAAGTTTCGTTTCTTACGTTTTTATTAATTTATCAATATGGAAAAATTAATTAATCTACAATTGTTGATTTTTTAAGAAAAAAAAATAGTTCAATTGGATTTTTTTTTTTTTTTTTAACAAAACCTACCAGTTTGATTGCCCGCAGCTCCAGGCCACTGAGCAGTATTTGGTTGGCTGGGTGCGGGAGCCCCGGTCCACATGTTGGAAGTGTCAGCCGCGTCGTCGTCCTCACCCCAAGTACCACCGATATTTGTCGATGGTGTGTGACCCCAGGGTGTTTTAGCCTGTTGGGGAGGTGGTGGCTGTCCGCCATTTCGCAAATTTGCCTCCCAAAGATCGGTACCGTTGTTAACCGGTGGTTTCCACATAGGCACACCGTCTTTTGTCAATGCGGGCTCCGGTGATGCCGGCACATCCCAATTGACGTCTTGATTCACGTGTTGCTGTAGAATTTTCATTAAACAGGGAAAAAAAAATATTAAATTAAATATTATAATAAATGTGGTGAGAGCAAAAAGATTCGCTTTTTTTTTTTATTCTTTTTTTTCAGCACTGAGAAAAAGTTCATTTGCCGTTAAAAAATCTTTCGTTGGATATAGCGAAATAAATATACAGTCTTTATTATTGCTGAATTGCAGTTGAAAAAAACTAATTGAGCGAGACAAGGTAATAAAATTACTCGGTAATGATTAAAAAAAATTATTTGGGTCAACTGAAACTTGACAACGTTTAATTTATTTCGCTACAAAGAACGAAAGATTTGCTGACATTGGAATCTTATCTCGGTAAGACTGGAAAAGCAGCTATTTGGAATAACTTTGGCTAATTTTGTTTTTTCAAACATTGATCATTATGACCCAAATTATGAAAATGAGAAATAATTTTTCTAAATATCTTTTGCTAAGTTGGTTCAAAGGTCAATTATTAGAAATCTCAAATTGGAGATTCTGCGAAATTATCTCGCAATATGCAAATAGAAAAATTGTGAAAGTGTATTTTTTGAAGTATCAGAAAATCCTTAAGATTATATTTTTAGTGAGCGACATATTTGTGTTTATTGTATTGAAAATATGCGAAAAATCTTTGAAATCTTTCAAGTCGTAATTTCGAGGATATTGAAAGTCTCGAGAGGTAAACAATGAAAAACAATGCACGAAAGTGTCTCACGTTACGCAAGCTAAACAGAAATGTGCACAAAAAATTTCCTTTCTCTCACCTAACCTCAAAAACTAGCGGCTTATTTTCATCTAAGCGAAAAAACTTTTTGTCGAATAAAAATTATCTATCTATAAATTGTTGACTCGAATTAACCAAAAATGGCAGAAAATAATGTTAGATTTACTTATAAACTGAGCATTATTTCTCAAATTAAAGATCCACAAGTGCGAGACTATCATTTACGAATAAAAAATTCCGGCAAAAGCGAAAAATCCCCCGTAGCGTTATGAAATTTCTATTCCGGCGAAGCTTAGCTTTTGCACGAAATTGATACAAATCAACTGTCATTGCAAAGTTCGAAATTTATTTTAGGTTATGTTATCGTTTCACCTCCATTCGAGGTTAAGCTCAAAAAGAAAATCCCAATTGATTGCTACGATCTTGGTGATGAAAAAATGATACTTTCAGACATAGAAGCGCAATAAAATCTATTCGTGAGGGATTATTGTGAATTTAGCTTCGTTTTCGCACAACGATCGTACAGTAAAATTTATTTTACCCGCAAACGCCCTCCTGGTGGTCACAAAATGGAATGATTAGGAAAACAAATTAGCGAGGGCGCTCGTGTCGTGAGTGTCATGGCCGATGAAAAGCTCCGCTTTTGAGGTGCAATCTCAAAATTATTCGTCCCCCATTATTTGTCTGTTTGTTGACTTTCATTTTTTTCTGATCATATGATCTCTTATTCAATTTGGCCACGTAATTTTTTTTTTTTTTTCCTAAAATGCCTCGAAGGTGCGCCTTGCAGCCGCCGTTTTGTCTAGTTCTTGTCCCGCCCGCTAGGAATCGCATACTCAATCTTTTTTGGGTGAGTTTCCAAGCTTGTTCCCGGGAGAGCTAGAAGTTTGACCATTTGAAAGAGTTTCTACTGATCCAATATTTATTTGATCCAATTCGAACGTTCTCGCAGTAAATTGTAGTTTTTAGAGCTAATTTAGGAGTTCTATCTTTCTGTTTAATTCCAGTTTTTCCGAGTTTCCGGTCGTACGAACTGATCGTTTACGTGACAATCGAGACAATTAGAGTGACAGTCAGAAACAAAAACCGATCAATTTTGAGATTTTCATCCCGAAAAATCATCCTTGTAACAGTAAAAACGTGAATTGACCAATCCGAGCTAAATTTTTCAATTACTATTTCGAGGTTTTTCTTTTATCTTTAATAATTCACGAAGAAAAAAAAGTTTTTATTATCCACGAAGAAGTAAAATTATTCAAATTATTTAAATCGGTAGCTGCTTAAACAATGTGATAAAAATATGACTCACACAGCCCCATCCATCCTGACTGAAGAGAGCCTCTCTCATGGTGTTCAATTGTTCGAGTTGAGCTTTGGTCGATGGATTTGTCGCAACTGCTGTGCCAGTAGTCGCAACAGTACCTTGAGCCGGATTGTTGACTTGATTGTTGTTTGCGTTTGAGCTCGATGGTTGTTGGGGCACGTTGTTACCATTATTATTTTGCGAGGAAGGATTTGGCACACCAGGACCGACTGGATTATTTGGCTTTCCCTGTGACCATTGACCAGCGCTGTTCGTATTGCCCTGAGCCGGATTTGTCGACTGCGATGTTGGCTGACCAGATTGCGGATTTCCCGGCTGATTTGGATTGTTCACTTTGTTTACGTTGCCTGAAACGAGAGAAACAAAAAAGGGGTTGGGGAGGAAAATAAAATTATCCTGAATTTTTTAAACGCCATGTCGAAAATGTACATCGGGTTTAAAGTTCATTCTTACCGGGATTGGTCTGAGTTCCTGGTGGTCCTTGATTCTGATTCGAGTTTGGATTACCGGTGACGGGTCTGTTGACATTATTACCACCCCAATTGCTGGGTGGTCCGGCGCTACCAGGTGGATTTCCAGGTGTTCCTCCCCATCCTGATTGATTGGCATTGTTGTTGTTGGGCGTTGTAGCTGGTGCTGAGCCCCAATTAGCTCCCCCGCCGCTATTCAGCGAGCTCTCACCACCACCACAGAGTCTCAACATACTTGGAATACCCCAGCGTTCTTTGTATCCAAAAATCGGATCGATTTCTCGTTGATCTTCATCGATCTTTTCATAATTAACACCAAAAACAATAGCGAGCGATCGCTTGAGATCATCGCGTCTCACCTCACAATCCATCTCGTTGTTTTTGCACGAAATTTTGTAAGCAATAATTTCATCACGAATTTGCGCCATCGTTATTGACAAATTTTTCGTCAAAGGCCTCATTCGCATTGCTTTTTCCTCCTCCTTCTCCGCCTCAATTGTTATTTCATGTTCGTTGGTATTATCATCGTTATATTTCCAATCGATGTATGAATTATCGATGATTTTTTTCTCAAAATGGCAAATTTTTCTCACGAAATATTTCCCCTTTATATCATCGTTGCAATTATCATCATTCGCGTTCTTATTCTCCTTTGATCGTAACATTTTTTCATTCACACTCTCCTCCTTATGCTCGACACATTGAATGATGATCATTGATCGTTTGTATTTACGTTCATGTCCGTTATGATCGCGATAAATCGTTAGTCTCTCGTCACGAGATACAGGTACATCGTTTGTTTGGGATGTGACGGTGGCTGATTGGCATTTAAGCGTCATCGTAGGCTCGCAGGTAGTCGGTGTAGGAATGTTGACGATCGTACTGACAATTTTTTTAACATTGTTATTTAACGTACAATTATCGCCATTTGCGCCATTTCGAGCATTCACATTATCGTCATATATTTTTTTATCATTTTCTGTTTTTTTCTTCATCATCATCATCGTCATATCATCATCATCATTATCAATGTTATTCTTATCATCAACTTTCTCGTGAGACGTTTCAGACTTATCGCTAAACTTAACGCTCGGCGTAGACTTAGATACGGACTTAACATACTCAGAGTTAGATTCAAGATCAACTTTAGTAGACACTTGATACTTGTTATTATTATTATTATTATCCTTAAGACTATCGTTGAGAGGCTTGTTAGACTTATCATTATCCTGAAATGAAAGAGCACCAACAGTAAACATTGTTGCTTCGGTACATCTAATACCATCATCATCATCATCATCATCATCATCATCATTTTGAGACCCTAACACGCTAATATTAGTAGTCGTTTTATAACTAGTCTTGTAGCACACAGCGACGTTAACAATGTCTTCGATAACATCTTGATTATTGTTACTAATATTCATCATATCGTCGTTATAATCGTCAACATCATTCTCGTTCTTGTCCTTCTCTGTGATCTCTTTGCGATTAAAAACGACGATTTTTCCAATATTATTATCAATCTCGATATAATAATCATTATTCTCGTCGTTCAGGTTATCATTATTACCAAATTTTTTATCATCATAAATCTTATTCATTATCAATAATGGAACACATATGCGTTGCTTCAGCTCCGTCACGGTGACGTGATTTATTAGATAATTATTTGTAGTCGTAATGCGAGCTTCGGCCCGTACTTTAGTGAGATTATCCAGGAAAGATTGCAATGTGTGGTCGGTGATTTCGTTTTTTAAAACGATAAGCGTAATGGAAGAACTGGCATTGTTAGCCGTTGAATTTTTTCGTACGCGTGACTTGTTTTTTCTTATATTTGTTGTTGCGACAACAATGTCGATGTAATTTGACGATTTTTTCATCGTCGAGAGAGCTTGCGAAATTTTGACATAGTCAATATCACGAATTTGAGCTTTCGTGAAATTTCTCGATGATGACGCTTCATCTGATCTCATTATCGTCCTCGTTGGCATCTTCATCGTTCTCGTCCTCGTTCTTTCTGATTTTTTTCTCGTCGTTGTTTTCGCGTACTTTTTTTTGTACATCTCGTGTTCGTGATTGGCGATTTTTGATGACGGAGCCAACGAAATTGGCGATTTTACGATTGTTGCTGACTCCTCGACGTTTTCAACAAACGTATAAACGTTAAATTTCGTACGATAATTAATATTGTTGTTAACGCCGATTTTACAATCGTTATTATTTTCATTGACTTGGACGATTTTTTCATCGTCATCATAATCATAATCATCATCATCATCATCATTATCATCATCTTCGTCGTCTTGATGATCAACTAGAATAACCGGGATTTTGGCGTCTACGCCAGCGAGGCCAAATTCGGCCAGGAGATAGTAGTCACCGTGACTTTTTGAGCTGAGCAATATCACAGACTTTGAGTTATTATTATTATTATTATAATTATTACTTACAAGACTAATATTAGCCTTAAATTTATTGTTTTCGCCGTGGTCAAGGCGGGACCCTAGTAAGGAGTAATTGTCGACAATGTTGGCGTGACGCGTTGACGGCGACGTTGTTGTTGTTGTTGTTGTTGTTGTTATTGTTGACAAAGACGATGACCACCGCTGGGGGCATTCAGACTTGGGTATCCTAACTAGGTTAGGTACCCCAGCGAGGCTTTGACGCTCATCATCATCATCATCATCATCATCATCATCATAGTCATCGTCATCATAATCATCATCATCACCATCGTCGTCATCATTATCATCATCACCACCACCCCTAATCTTCATCTTTCTCGTCTTCTTCGTCTTGTTCTTAACGTCTAAGCGTACACTTAATTTTAGTACCCTAACGCTTATATCACTAAAGCTATCCTTATTATCACTTAACGGCTTACACGTAGACTTAGACGTATCGGCGGAGCTGCCCAGCTGCTGCTGACCAAACAACAGCGAGCCCGGTGTTTTTTGCTTTCTGTACTTGTGATGATTATGTTCTGCATTGTTGTTGTGGTTATTTACTTTATTATTATTATCGTAGGTTAGAAGGTGATTTGTTGGGTTTTTTGTGGTTTCTTTTGCCACTGACTGGCAGGCCTCGCCTACACCGGCAAAGCTGAGCTCACCTGAAATTATTACAAGACAAAAAAAAAATCAAATTTTGTTTGGGGTTCTTTACCTTTTCGCATTAAATTTTTTTTTAAATAAAAAAAAAAAAAAAATCAACAATTGGGGCAGTTTTCCAGTAGCTGTAACTATTTTCTCGAATTCTCATGTTTACATGAAAAATTTATGAATCTACAATATTGTCGAATCGTTTCTTGGATTTAAATTTTATTTAAAACTTTTCCTTTTAGAATGTTGTAATGAAAATTGGCCAAAAGATTACGAAAACCGGTACGTTTGCCATATTTTATTTTCACGTGATTTCGAAGAGCCTCGAAAATTACGATATGGTCGTTCATTTTTTTTTTTCTGTGATCGGTTTTGCAAGATCTACAAGGTCGTTAATTGGCCAGTTTCGCAAATATAATGAATCAGTTGGGTTCCGTCTATTTATCGATCAAGAAACTTGTCTGCCAATTGGCGAATTTTTTTCAGATATTAAAAATGTTAATTCCTTCAAAGGTTTCAAGAAGAATTTTCAAGTTTTCTCAACCGCAAATTCTGACTAAATACTTTATTCTTTGTGATCTTGGCAACTTCGTCAATATTCCTGGATAAAAAATTTAAAAACGATCTGACGATATAATGTTAAGTTACACTCAAGTAATAAATACAATCCACGGCTAAACATTTTATACGTAATAATTTTCCGTCGCAACATCATGAAGCCATCCAGATGAAAATTTATAAAATTTCAAGAAAAACGGAATCAAATATCTCCGCAATGATTTTAACGGAAATTTTTTTAATTTGTTTTCCAATTTCATGTTAGCGTCAATTTAACTCGCACTCTCTTCTCTTTGGTAATTTTCTACGTTACTTCGTTTTTACTTTGAACGACTGCCCTCGATTCATCAATGTAAACTTTGTAATAATAATTATTATTATTATCCCACGTTCAACCTTGAAATCATGAAAAATCGCGTTCACCGCATCGCAAGCTGCAGCTTTTATCATTTTATTTATATTAAAAAATTTGAGCATTTATATGCGTTTTTTTTTGTTTTTCCACCCATAAAGTTTCTCAATTCAGTGATTTTTGCACTCAAGCTGATCTAGGAATGATTTTCAGCTTACCAAACAAAGTGCCTTTTACTGCAATAATTATTGCCGCAGAATTTTTTATATTTTCTTATGAATTAATTAGTGGAACAAAAAAAAAAAAAAAAAAAAAAAAGATTGATGAGATTTGGGAGAAAAATAAAAAAAACTCACCAGATTGGCGTGGCAGGACGGTTAAGAAGTCATTGGCGGCGGTAGCTTCGGGGTGGCTGATAGGTGCTGCCATCATGCTGCTGTTTATGAATTCGATATCACAGTACCTAGCATGCTCTGGTCGTTCCCCCTCCCGCGCCCCTCTCAGACTGCTTCCCTCTAATACTACTACATCCCCCTGAAAAAGAAGAAAAAAAAAAATATCAATTCCATACTGCAAATTGCAAATAAAATGATTTCATTGTCTCTCGAACGCCAAAAATGGGCCTTTTTGACCTTTTCGATCTCTCATTTTCTTTTACCGTTTTTTTGTCATTAAATTTTTTATAATTTTTTAATAAACTTTTCGTTAATTTAGAAATCTTGCTTAGGATCTGCGTTTCGATTTCTCTACTCATGAACGAAAAAATAACGATTAGCTGTCCCCTACAGACACAGAAAATAGGAAATTTTATAATCGTGCCAAAAAACGCCAAATGACAAGAAAAAAAAATGTATAATAAGATATCGACGTTGAATAATTAAAAAGTAAATAACTTAACACGCCGACGTGAGATGTTAATGTATGATGACAAAATACGTTCTCGGGACGATTATTCGAAATTAAATGAGGGCGGAATTAGAATTATTTTTGTCACGTTTTGTGAACTATTAGATTTGCATTTTGCTTAACCCTCCGCGGTCAGCTGGGGTCAATACGACCCCACGACCCCATATGACCAAAATGTTACATGCAGGGAATGTGACTGCGGAGAGTTAAATAACCTTTGGATTTCGGGCAAATAACGAAAGAAAAAAAAAATTGCATATCAATCCTTCCTTTCATCGAAATTTGAACAAAAATATTTATCTAAAATCGTTCGTGGAAAAGAGTTCATAACATTGCTAATTTTTTTTTTTTCAACTCTAGAATGATATATTGGGGTTACTTGTCACCCCGTCACTTGGAGCGAGAAAATTTATTCCAATTAATAAATTCGACTGAACTTTAATAACATTTTCTTCGTTCTTATTTCGTTTCGATAAATGATCAAGTGGCCATTTCGAAATATATAGAAATTTTTAATTCACAAAATTAATTTTCATCTTCTATTATAATTTTAATATTATTATTATAAAATATAATGGCATACCTTGGAATTTTGTACGAAGGCATTTGTTTCGGTAGAAATCTCATGTGAACTAGAATTGTGTGGAAACATTGGGCTCAGTTCTTCTTTGGCAGGCAATGCATAGAAACCAAGATCTGCAAATACAATAAAGAATTATGTGATTATTACTCATTTTTAATTTTACGAAAAAATCGTTTTTTTTTTTAAATCAAATTTCTTGCCTCATAGACTATCGCAATCAGTTCGCTCCTAGTTCCATGCCAATAGGGATCTGTAACAGAATATATTGTCATTTCAAATAAGAGAAGAAAAAAAATTGTCTTTACTGAAATTTCGAAGCTCATAAACAATTCTTCTAAAATATCTTATGGAAGTTTATCGATATAAAAATTAAAAAATGATGAAAATTACGATTTATCGATTCACACGTTAACAGTCCAATCAAGTAGCAAAAACTTTAGAATGCCGGAAATAAAAGTGAGATAACCGTCCCTATAATCTCAAAGATAAGATATCATCACGATCGTTGTGAAATGTTTCATGGAAACTTCAAAATATTATTAACCAAGAACGCGGCTATTTTTAAGGAAAGTAATTTCGAAATTATGCGATGCTCCGAAATTACAATTAGAATTACAAAAACATCGACGATTTAAAATCACGATTTTTTTTTATCACGCCCTCTCGACTCATTGTGGATGAATATTGAATGGCTGGTCGCTCTATTAGACAAAGAAAAGTTTGCGTTCATACTTATATGTGCACAAAACAGAAAGGAAAACACAGTAGTGAATGGCCGATTTACTGAGGCTCACAATCGTATATATATATACAGTTTCATCTCTGTAGTAAGAACGTAGTAATTTCAACAGATTTTAATCCATATATATATATATATATATATACATATATATATATATATACATATAGTTTTGTCTTACATGGTAAGAGACGTAGATTTCAACTGTATCGAAGTTAGGACGCAAAGGCAACGTACATACACAATACACACACACACACACACACACACACACACACACACACACACACACACACACACACACATATATATATATATATATATATATATATATATATATATATATATATATGAGCCACGAGTGAAATTCGGAGCATCGGCAAAAGTTTTGAAAATTCGCGGTGGAAAAAAAACCAAAAATGTATTCTCATTAAAAAAAACATAGGGATACGAAATTGCAGTATTTTTAACGCCCCCTCTCGTGACTCATCCAGATAATCATTCAATAGACTTTTTTCAGTGCGGTTTTGTATAGGCCACGCATGCGCAGTCGCATGAATATGTCGAGAAAGATCTCCCGGTCAGCCTATCATCAGACACCGATTTATTTTTATTCAAATACACACGTACACATGACAAAAAATTGTATATAATGGTATATAGATAAGGGGGATATTATATATTGATAAGGGGGCCTATGTTCCTCGGTGCACTAACCTCCCGAGCACGCTATGATTTGTCGTATAGTTATTTTGAGCTGTACGAGCGAATCTATAAGTGCTGAAAGAAAGGGCTAAAGTTTCCAACTCAAACTCCTCGCTAATTCGGTTCACACGAGACACCCAGTACTCAAACCCCCTTAATTCTTGTACACAGAGGCGGAAAGATATTTTCAATATAGAGAGAGACATACTTTCGTCTATATACAACGAACTTTGTATGAAGGACCCAATTGTATCAAACGCAGAGCGCACAAACTGGCATAAATATACATATATATACGTGTGTGTGTGTATAAAACATATACTATATATATATATATTCACCACCAGAATAAAATTTCCATCACCCATCATGCCATTTCAACAGTGAAAACATAAATTCCTCGCCCGAGCGGTAGTATTACAAACTCAAGCTTCTCTCGTATCCCCACAGTTTCCTCTGCCGTGCGACGGTTCGCGATCGTCGCGCCCTCCCTCCGCCCCTCTCGCGCTCTTCGTCACGCGCGTTTAGGTATTTCGAAAGGTCAGCCAACGATTCCGAGGCGCAGAACACACACGAGCGTGAACGGAGCAGGGCAGAGAGAAAGAGAGAGAGGGCAGGCAGGGAGAGAGTGAGAAAGAGTCGGAGAAAAAAAAAAAAAAAAAGAAGAATAAAACGGAATCGGGCCACGGAGATCGCAACCAACTGATTTATCGCGTAATCAAGCTCTTTCGCCGGGTGACACGCACACCAGGCTGGAAAAATCTCGTGCGTGAAGACGAAAAAATCGAGACTCCGAGGGTACGAATAAAAATCCCTAGATTTGTTCTCTCTCTTCCCCCCCCCCTCCCGCCCCTCCGCAGATTGCGGAACTGTACCGAATGGTGGATGGATAAATGCAATGCTGGACAATGCAAAATAAACATCTCAGGCTGTGTTCGGGAAATGCGGTAGTAAAAACATAAAAAAAAAAATTCAAAAGACGCTTTTCATTTTCTCTCTACAGAAACGAGATACATCGTAGGATTAGATAACGAGCACGCACATACATACACACAACGACGGAAAGCATTCGAAAGAAGGCAAAGAAACCGCGCCACGAACCAAACACGGCGGTCGCGAGAGATATATATTGATGTATATACATCTGTCGACGTCTTCGCCATCGTCGCACTACACAATCGTTACATATACATATATATATATATATACCTAGCTGTATACTAAACTATTCCACTGTTAATCGTACGACGTACGGCAAAGGGGGGAGGAGGGCACAACACTTTGCTGCTGCGGTCGCGTCGTCATTACGTCGTTGGTGTTTGCAAGAGAGAAAAAAAGAGTACTAGGAAGTGTAAATTTGCACTACAGCTCCGAATAGTCAAGATGTTTTTTTTCTCTCTTCGCTCGCCATAATTCTGGGCATAAACACGTAAATGAGAGAGAAAGAGAGAAAGGGACAGCACAAGAGTTACACCGTTTGAGACTGAACGACGCGCGATTTCATTCTCAACGACGTGTATTCGTCGTACGCGGACATACACCACACTTTTTTTTTTTTTGTTTTTCTTTTCGGAGCAAATTCCGTTTCTTTTTTGGTCGTTGTATTTGATTTTTTTTTCGCTGGGTTAATTAAGACAGACGGACGATGGTGAGAGAACACAGAGGGGGGAAAACTTACGCTTTGAGCCCACGAAGAACACGAACAGTCTGCACGGAGCTATTTCGCTAGCGCGGAATAGGCGAAGCGTACGCTCGCGCGCTAGCCTCTCTGTGGTGTGCTATTCTCTCGAGCGTTCCTCCTCCCCTCTCGCCGTTAGCTGTGCTTATGGTGTATATGTGTGCGCGCATATTCTATCTCACTCTCGCGAACTCGTGGTACGAGCGTTTAACCACGAGGCGGCAGCACTCTTGCATTTGATTTTTGGTCAGAGCAGTGGGGGAAATTTCGAGCAGAATCAACAACGACGTCGGTGCGGTGTGCCACGTTCATGCTTGCTTGACTTCATTCTATCAATCTCGTACAGAAGATCACGGCTATCTTTTTTAACATAAAACGAGGCCTTCGTTCGATTGTAAAAAAAAAAATCACTAAAAAATATAATGACATTTTTGTTTGTTGGTATGAAAGCTTTGTGATTTTTCGGAGCAATTCAATGATACTTTGAAATAGGTGGTTGGAAATTTGATTCCAATTGGAAAACCTGAAGAATTCATTTCAATTGTTTTCAATTTCGAATCTTGTTCGACAAAATGGATATATTTACTTATACACGATCGGCAAATCCTGCAATTATTATATAAATTGCTGTATAAAAGTATATATGAATCGAAAGGGGTAAATTAAACACAAGATGGAACTTTCAGTCTATCCCAAGGGGCTAAACAAAAATTGAATTCCCACTCTAAAAGTACTGAAGTAATGTGAGCCTGCAAAGAGCTCGACTCCTCGTTTCTCAAGATCTGTTTCAACAATGCATTTCCATTTCTTGCGATTATAAAAAAAAAAAAAAAAAAAAAAAAAAAAAACAACAACAACAAAAAATCAGGTCGGCAGAACAATCGCTCTGCATTCCAGAAGTATTTGACGCTTCCCTCGATATTACGAAAGAGTAATTACCTATCTTGTCAGTGCAATGATACTGCACCATTTTCTACAACTCTCATATGCATAAACGCAGTGATACGGGAATAAAAATTCTTGGTATTAATCACGAAGTATAAAATTCTGAATAAAGTTTTTTTTTTTATTCTGACTGAAAGACTTCCTCGTCAAATCAGTGTCGGACTAAAAATCGTTTTCTTTTTTTACACTAATTTGACTAGGGCATAAAAAATCCTCATGGACAATTTAAAATAAATTATTTTTTCGATCTTCTCTTTCCAATGGATGCAAGAATTTATGGAAGAAGAATGGGTGGAAAAGCATGAATACCGAAATATATCATGTTCAGAACACCTGCTCGTAAAATTTGTAGGTTAGGTCGAAAGATCATAGTACAAACAAGTCCCACTGCATTGTGCAGGCTCCTCAATGCATGCCTCGCTACTTTCAGGGACTATTGGACTTGGTCAAGAAGAATCGCCAGTCGACTTCCAGAGCCAGCCCCAAGCACATATAATAATAATAATAATAATAGTTGGTCAAGACCCAAGAGAAGGGCCCGGAGGATAAATTTACGTCTGTGCTATCTCTCAGCGGATTTTGCAGCTCGGAAGAGTTGAAAATGTCCCCCGCGAGAATTCTTGATTATTATTATTATTATATACCTTTGTTTACAAGCATAGGAGGAAATGTACATAGAGAGAATGGGCTCGCGGGGATTGTGTTGGAACGTGAGCTCCTGAGCTCTTCGTTCACGGTCGTATCGGAAATTATTGATCTGGGAGGAATATATAGCAACTGTACGTGGTGTGCGACCGGGACTAGTCGTCGTCGCCGTCGTCTGTCGTGCTGCGTGCTTTGGTGCTCGCTGCTGCCACCGACGTCGCGACGCCGCTGTTCCCTCTGGCGCTCTTCACCCCCTACTGCCGCTGCCGCCATCCCCACCACCGGGCCACGCAATCCTGCCGCCATCGCACTCTCATTGTCGGTGCTGCTCCGTTTCGCAGCTATATAGTACTCTATGCTTTTGTGTTTCTTTTTACCTTTTCTTTTTCTTAAGATACAATAACGCTTCTCTGTCTGTCTGTCGCGCTCCCCTGAGCTCGTAGGTTAAAAATATACATGTATATCCATGGAAAAAGACTCACGAGTTTAGAAACTACATTTAAACAATATAAAGAAATGTAATATAGAACGGAGCAAAGTTTTAAGTTAGGAAAAGGGAAAAAGGGACTCGAAGTCTGCAGATTTATGGCATTTAAATAAATAAGTGTATAAATTAATTCTATTAATCCTCCTTGGTCACCCTGGGTCAAAATGACCCTGGGTTTTTTTTAGCTGCCCACTAGCAGACTATTTTTCATCTGAAAGTACATCATCTTAAGATCATCACCTGGAAATTTCAGTTAGAAAGTTGAAAATTTTTAAAAAATTACAAACGGCAACTATTTGAAAATTGGTGGGGTCAATTTGACCCAAGTGTGGCCACCGTCGAATTACTCGGCTGTATCACCACGAAGGGCTAATTGAATACTTGTGGATTTTTTTGTAAAACAGTATGAATATAAATATTATATTGCAGTATAATTTAGAGACTAGGACGAGGGAGAAAAAAGGGTTCCATGTCAAAGATGGATATTATTTGAGTTAAAATGTCTGAACGGGTATGTTGATTCTTTACCAAACTGAACATTTTACTTACAAAAACGAATATTTTTAAGAAAAAAATGAAAATGTTGCGTTTTATATACAAACTTTGAAGCAATCATAATTCTCATCTAAATATCGAGCCTCGATCGTTTGTAGTTGAAAAAAAAAAAAAAAAAAATTGAAGAAAGAAAATAAACGTGGCTCTAAAAAGGGTTCCATGTCAAAGATGGATATTATTTGAATTAAAATGTCTGAACGGGTATGTGAAAGCTATCTGTAGATTCTTTACCAAACTGAACGTTTTACTTACAAAAACGAATATTTTTAAGAAAAAAAATGAAAATGTTACGTTTTATATACAAACTTCATAATACTCATCTAAATATCGAGCCTCGATCGTTTGTAGTTGAAAAAAAAAAAAAAATTGAAGAAGGAAAATAAACGTGGCTCTAATTTATCGCTGGTCGTCAGGTTTACATCAGGGCGGGTAATGCATGTCGTCCACATGACCCGCGTGCTTCCATCTATTTATTAGCTATCAATTAGTGATTCACCCAGCTTCATTCGAGCGAGGGAACGTTAATTGCCTGACAAGGACATTGAGAGTGGCGTTAGTTGTACATATATATCGCTCAGCGTGTGTACACAAAATATATATATGGTGCATTTTGCGCCAACTCGTTCCACATATGACCTTGACCCTCTCGAATATGGTCCATCATTCGGATCGTTAATTCATCTCCAAAAGGCAAGCAGAATCTTATCATAGTATTATGTATTTTAAAAATCCCTTGATGGAGAATCTACAAAACAAAAAATACTAAAAATTCTAGTACAGCGTTATTGATTTTTTTCGAGGGTTCACACTACGCTGAAAAATTTCCATACGCCAAAACAAATCCTTTTTGGGTATGTGTGTGCGTGCGCACGCGCGAAGGTGTCAGTGATAGTGAGAGAAGTTTTTGTTTGCTTTGTGAGTGTCTGAAATTGTCTTTGAGTGTTTAGTGACAATGCACTTAATTATTTTATCAGCAGGTTATTGGGGCTCCGGCGTTTTGCGCCTCCGCTCAAATCAAGCGAAATGCCTATTAGTGTTGGTGACTTCCTGTTGCGAGGATTCGTGATTGTCCGTGAGCGTTAATGAGTGTATGAGTATCCGATTAAGTTGGAATTTAAACGAGTGTCTGTGTGATTGTCGTGGAATGTTGCTAAACTCATTTGTATGATTTTCGTTGCAACAGAATTAACTTCGGTTATAAGTACGCTGGTATTGTTGCGCGTGTAACACGCGTCCTGTTGTTTTCTGTATTACCCCTTTCCATACCATATGAAAAACGGCATCTGATCCATACAAATATGGATCTTTCGATCCATATATAAGTGCTTCTAAAAATCCCTAAAAATTTGTGATAATACTTTGAACTTTGGAGAATGCCTTCACAGTTCATTTTGGAAAAAAAAATAAGTTTATTATCATTTAATTATCGAAGAATAATGATAATAAACTTAATTTTATTATCGTGGATTTTATTGTCGTGGAATGTTGCTAAACTCATTTGTATGATTTTCGTTGTAACAGAGTTAACTTCGGTTATAAGTACGCTGGTATTGTTGCGCGTGTAACACGCGTCCTGTTGTTTTCTGTATTACCCCTTTCCATACCATATGAAAAACGGCATCTGATCCATACAAATATGGATCTTTCGATCCATATATAAGTGCTTCTAAAAATCCCTAAAAATTTGTGATAATACTTTGAACTTTGGAGAACAAATGCCTTTATAGTTCATTTTGGAAAACAAAATAAGTTTATTATCATTTAATTATCGAAGAATAATGATAATAAACTTAATTTTATTATCATTATTCTTCGATAATTAAATTAAGTCCTTCTAAAAATCCGTAAAAATTTGTGATATTACTTTGAACTTTGGAGAATAAATGCCTTTATAGTTCATTTTGGGAAAAAAAATTAAGTTTATTATCATTTAATTATCGGAGAATAATGAATAATTGGAGAGGTAAATTGAATCGACCGGACACGAAAGATCCATGTTCGTACAGAAAGGTTTAACTTTTCATATCGCCGCGCGAGTTGCGTGCGCACTCTTCCGTCTTTCTACACTTTTCATTGGCTCTTATTCCGGCTTCAATCGAATATCGAAATTCGAGATAATATCGCAATGGATTTTTTAAAAGGGAAACTAGCGACGGAATAGCTTCAACCGAAATTATTTATGTTACAACTCAATACATTATTACTACTTATCGTTAGATTAGCGAGTTATCACGGCTAAGGGCATTTCATGGCCTCACTCAGATTAAACGAAGCGCGTTAGTGAGTGCTGTGAGTATCCGCGACAGTGTCTGCTGTGAGCATCAGTAAGTGTCCGTGTGATTACTTCTGAGGGCCTACTTTGAGCACTTACGTGAATGACTCTGAATGCCCATGTTAGTATATTTGAGTGCCTGCGTGAGTGCCTTTGACTGCCAGGATATTTTAGTGTCTTTGGGTGGCTGTGTTAGTGTCCCTGAGTGCTTGTGAAAGTATCCTTACGTTTATATGTGAGTGGCTTTGAGTGCCTCTGTGTGTTTCTTTAAGTGCATCTGTGTGAGTATCTTTGAGTGCATCTGTGTGAGTATCTTTGAGTGCCTCTGTGTGAGTATCTTTGAGTGCCTCTGTGTGAGTATCTTTGAGTGCCTCTGTGTGAGTATCTTTGAGTGCCTCTGTGTGAGTATCTTTAAGTGCCTCTGTGTGAGTATCTTTGAGTGCCTCTGTGTGAATATCTTTGAGTGCCGATGTGTGAGTGGCTTTGAGTGCCTCTGTGTGAGTATCTTTGAGTGCCTCTGTGTGAGTATCTTTGAGTGCCTCTGTGTGAGTATCTTTGAGTGCCTCTGTGTGAGTATCTTTGAGTGCCTCTGTGTGAGTATTTAAGTGTCTGACTGATTTACATTTGTGTTTCCTTCGTGTCTGTGAGTTATCCTCACGGCCGTCTAAAGAGGTTCATGAACTTTATCATTAATTATGTAGAGATGGACAGTTAACTTATGGAAGGTCAAGCTCTCAGTCGTCTATAAGTGTCCGTGCAAGGGTGCCAGCCAGTGAGTCCTCGTGAGTGTTTCGGATAGTTCAGTGGTCACGAATCTCATTAATATGTAGATTCTCGATTTTCTATAGAAACACGACCTCATGTTGTCTCTGACTCGGTAGCTCCACTTTGTTGTTATTTACAATGGAATATAATAGACACAGTGAACAAGAATTTATCTCCCCCGCAAAGTTACAATATATATACACTTTATTACAGCCCAAACTATTTCAGCTACAATAATAATATTGTCCCGGAAGTTATGCAAGAAGAAAAAGAACCGGAAGTCGGTAGCAGCGCGACCGCCAGAGTGCGCATATTGGTAGTCGCTCGATATAGCTCGATATATCGATCAGATCATTTGCAACTTCGTTGTTGTTTGTGGTATGTTATATATATAAATGTATATAGTGCATATATACATGTACATATGTAAGGCCATGCATATATCGTGATACATTATATATATATATATATATATATATATATATATATATATATATATATATATATATATATATATGGACATAACTTTCGGAGGGGCTGGGCGTTCACAAGCAGCACTCGCTCAAAGTACAAAGTTCTCGTGTCGACTCTACACAGCGATGGATGGGACTCGGCACGAGTAGAAACAAGCGTGTGTATATATATATATATATATATATATATATATATATATATATATATATATATATATACGCTTGTTTCTACTCGTGTCGAGTATATATATACATATATATATATACATATACATATATATATATAGTCAGCAAGAACCCCACAGCACAAAACGGAGAGTGCAGTGTCACGCGATCAATAGCGATACGCATCGCGAACGCTTTTTTTTTTTTTTTTTTTTAACGTATCAATACGGGCATCATCGAAAATGTTGAAATTGAGAAATTTGTCATGTAACGAATATTTTATTTTTCAGCGTTTCCAATCGTTGATAACTAACGAGCTTTTAATTAAGGACAATGAAAAGTTTAATTTTTGACCAATCGGCCCGAAATCCGGCACAGCTGATACAGAATCAGGTGATAAACTGCTAAAAGCCTCGAGCTGTCGAGGAAATCGAATGAAAACAACAATAGAACTTGGAAATAATTTGTCAATATATTGATTGTCAATTATCGAGAAAAAAAAAAAAAGTAAAATTACGCGAAATTATTCACAATTATTATGCAAATTGTTCAATCTAATTATCTCGTCAAGAGATGACACAAAAGCAAAAATTATCACCGCCAGTTTATTATTTCAGGCGACATAAGAAAATAAATTCATGGTTGAAGGCGAAGATTTTTCAAAGTCGAAGAAATGGTCCGAAAAATGTTTCTTTGCGTTTTTGCATCTCAAGGTTGACGTATAAAAGACGAACCGGAAGTTGCCAACATTACCATTTTGATCGAAGGAAATTCCTAAACAATTCTCTCTCATATAATTTCAACTATATACATCATTGTGCACAAATAACTCTCTCTCTCTCTCTCTCTCTCTCTCTCTCTCTCTCTCTCTCTATGGATAGAAAAAGCGAGCGACAATGCAGGTAAACTCGAAGCTGGGGACGTGCAATTTAGCTTCGTTGGTCGTACGTCGCAGCAGAAGAGAAGAGCCGGAGAGAGAACTGGCAAGTCCGTATGGAGGGGGTAGAGAGAGAGAGAGAGAGAGAGAGAGAGAGAGAGAGAGAGAGAGAGAGAGAGAGAGAGAGAGAGAGAGAGAGAGAGAGAGAGAGAGAGAGAGAGAGAGAGAGAGAGAGAGAGAGAGAGAGAGAGAGAGAGAGAGAGAGAGAGAGAGAGAGAGAGAGAGAGAGAGAGAGAGAGAGAGAGAGAGAGAGAGAGAGAGAGAGAGAGAGAGAGAGAGAGAGAGAGAGAGATAGGGAGGGAGGGAGAGAGAGAGAGGGGGAGAGGGAGGGAGGGAGGGAGAGAGAGAGAGAGAGAGAGAGAGAGAGAGGGAGGGAGGGAGGGAGGAGAGAGAGAGAGAGAGAGAGAGGGGGGGAGGGGGGGGGGGGGAGAGAGAGAGAGAGAGATCGCCGCGACGCGGTGCCGTATTGCCTCTACTCTGTTGCCGATGTTCCCTGTCCGATTGTCATTCGCTCTGGTTCCCTCGCTAACTCGCAATATTATTAGGAATATTTGTTGGTGTAGTCGAGACTCGAAGTGACGTACGCACGTAAGTTTCACGTGTACAAGTCGGCAAAGCTCGCTTCGAATGCACTGTTCCCTTTCCCCCACTCCTTTTCGTGCCACTCATTTCTCCCTCACTCTCTAGCAACCACGAGCACCTTCCTCATCGTTTCATGTACTCCACATAGTGCGAAGCTCCTATCACATATACATAAATAGATACGTATACATAAGTATAGAAGTAAAATACATACAACGCACATAAAAACGTACATGTATGTATAAAAGCCTGTATACAAAAATATTTTTATCTATTGCGTGTATATATATATATATACAGCAATCATACCTATAAACACATTATACGCATATATATATATATATATATGTGTGTGTGTATGTGTCAAGATCCATATATCGCGAATCTAAACGTAAAACCCCAAGAGTATTTTGTGTGCTTATGTACAGTATATACACCCTTATAATTTTATACATGCGATTTTATACATAAGCGCATGTAAGCAATGCATGGATAAATATAAACATCTATCTTTGTGTGTATATGTACATAAATACACATTTGTGTATTGTTTCGTTTGTGTATTCAAACGAGTGGCGAGAGCACCTAAAACTGACCACACACACGCACGCGCGCACGTATTGGAAAAAGATAGAAGCTATATATACCAATGTAGCTTGGCAACAAGCAGTCAGGCAGTTGCGGGGCAAGGTCGACCCTCTCCCTCTATCTATTTTATCCCGGTATATATATATTTATTACGAAACCGGAGTTGGTATATACATATATATGTATTTCCATAGGCACATATGAGCGTGTGTATGTGTGTTTGTATGTATTTAACGTTTAACCAACTTTAGGTAGTGTCCATGTTTTTAGAGTCGCGTGTATATTAGCTGATCAACGAAGCGTGGAGATGATGATACTCGTCACAATTGTCACCCTATACAATATTATATATATGACGACTGATTGAGGGGCTTTATGTCCTTAAATTTGAATAATTGACCTGCGATCGAAATCTCGTGGGATTTGAATAAAAAAAGTCACATTGATGAAAATCGAACAATTGATTAGGTTTTTTTATTTGCATGCTACGAGGGGTTTGGGTTTGGATTCAATAATAAAGGCAAAATAAGCCTGAAAAATTGAGGTAAAAGTTTCAACTACATTTCAACATTTAAGTTTGTTCGAGAAAAATGGAACTGTTTGCGCTTAATGAAAGATTCTATGCAAGAGGTATGTGGAAACATTTGTTCTTCACATTAAATAGAACTATTTAATTGACACGTACAGAGACAAAGACAATTCGAATTTATGGCCATAATGGAAACGATTGTACAAAAAATTAATAATAGTTAAAATGATGAATAACGAAATATAATATCGACAGTCATTATAAAAGGATAAATATTCCAAATTATCGTTAATTAGTTGGAAATAGTTTGCCCGGGGCGTTTTAATGAAATGGCGATAAAACTGGAATGCAGGAATAAGTGAATTAGGGAAAAAACAAAGTTTCGTAAAAACCGAAAACGTTATAAGGGAATAATCAAAATAAAAATGGTTGAAAATAGTTCATTTTTTGAAATGCGAAGCTTTCCTCTCATGCGGAATAAATTATTTTCTTATTATTGAGTTGAGATTAAATTCAAATGTGTTCATATCGTGGACAAAATTTTATTAGTGCATAATCTCTCACAAGGAACATCACGAATGATGGAAAATTATGAGGAAGCATTTTTCAAATTTAATCTGCAAGCTATTTTATTTATTTATTTTTTTTCCATTATCATCAATAATTATTTCGTTACGAAATCATTTTTCAATTATTTTTTAAAATTCGAATAGCGCCACCGTCGGTGGTAACGAGAAGAAATTCTTCCCGCCAACGACGGAGACAATATATATATATATATATATATATATAATGATGTGTACACGGTAAGCTATACGAGTCGAGAACTGCTTGTGCTGGTACATGGACGCAGAGATTTCGCGAAAGACACGAAACGAGCAAAGAGAAGTAAACGCAGGCAGCGTGACCACATTCCTGAGACACTCCCACAATGCATATATGTATATGTATTTTCCTACATACATACGTACATACGATAGAACGTAATAATGCTGAGAACGATAGAATAGTATTATATATATATTAATTTATACAATATATAAATTATAGTACTATTTTATCGTTCCCTTTATACGTTCTAATCCTATATAAATAATCGTATAATGTATTCAATAAGAGTAAGGAATACTATACGTGACAAATATATTACTTTATACTGTGTATCAAAGTATCATGTTATAGTATTACATACACTATATAGATATAGAATATAATGTATGATACTATTTTATCGTTTTTTTCACGCACACTGTGCGTATATAAATATAAATAGAAATTAATAAGGGAAAGAAATTATCGATTCGAGAAAAATAATTCATCAACTCTCGCACTGTTGAATTTAATGCTTACTATACTCGAATTTGAAAGAATTCAACGAAATTATTCTCTTCACTTTTTGCAAATTTTTGCAAATTATTGCATACGTACATACGATATAACGTAATAATGCTGAGAACGATAGAATAGTATTATATATATATATATATATATATATATATATATATATATATATATATATATATATATATATATATATACACAATATATAAATTATAGTACTATTTTATCGTTCCTTTTATACGTTCTAATCCTATATAAATAATCGTATAATGTATGATACTATTTTATCGTTTTTTTCACGCACACTCTGCGTATATAAATATAAATAGACATTAATAAGGGAAAGAAATTATCGATTCGAGAAAAATAATTTATCAACTCTCGCACTGTTGAATTTAATGCTCACTATACTCGATTTTGAAAGAATTCAACGAAATTATTCTCAACATTTTTTGCAAATTCACCCAAGTAAATGAGTTTGCTTTAATGGTAATAAATTTTTTGTTGTAATAAAAACATGTTTACTTATTGTTACCAAATTTTATTTGGCTTTATTAAAATCTGGAAATAATGTGGAAATATTTATTTCGGAATATTTGCCGACAAAAAAATAATCTGACAAAATAATAATAATAATAAATTATTTTCCTCTGTGTATGTTTTCGCCAGGATAATTCATGTCTGCGTAGAGATTAGCTTTTCCAACGGGTTGAAAAATTTGCTACGATAGAGAGAGCCAAGCGCAATTTGATTCGCTCGAGTTTCTATTGCGGCTAAAAAAAAAAAAAAATAAACGAAAAGCAACCGAGTAGCCACTCTCGGTTAACCCACTTGGCACTCGCATGGCGGATAAGCTTTTTTTCGACTACATGAATATAACTAGTCAAGTAATACGAATGAGAAAAGCCTATAGAATTAAAAAAAAAAAAAAAAAGAGTTTCTTCGATGTTTCGTTATACGAGGTACAAGAATGAAGAGAAAAAAAGAAGGATAAAAAAAAAAATTCTATTGAAAATGATGATTTGTCCACAAGATAATTATAATTATTGTGAAAAAATGAAGATGAACTTTATTTCGCACGATTAAAAATAATTGGAAATAATTACTACAGGAATATATGAACATGCTTATTGCAGGATGAAAATGATACTGTGATGATAGAATTATTAATAGGGATATAATAGTTTATGAGAATAATTTTTAACGGTGAATATTAATTTCTTTCATTTATGGTTTCCATGGCCAGTCGTCGATACTTTGTAAGAATTCCTGTTTGCGTCTCTCTCGGACTTATTGCGCTCGTCCATAAGGTTATCCATGGACTGACATTGTCAGCGCTCACGACCCACGACCTTAATATTATTTGTAATCATATTGTTGGAAAATTATCTCAATTCCCCCCCACCCCCCTCCCCATTGGAATGGGCAGCTCTGCTCAGCAATACTAAATCAATTTCTTTCATTCTTTTATTGTAGAGAATCTTTTGTTTTTGGTTATTTGATAATTCACGGCAACATCGGAGAAGTATGAAAAATAAAGTTTAACCATCAAGTTTTACCGGATTAAAATTTCATCAACAATCAAAGTGGGGCAACAACAATCTTTTCCGTGAAAATAAATGGAGTCGATATCGTAATGTTGGTGCTCATAACCTGCAAATCATCTGATAATCGTAATGGTGATTGTGACTCTAAACACACTCGGCGGTTACTGATTACGATTATTATACTCGCGATTCTAAACGAGGGTCAACGATCGCAAAAAAAAAGAAGCCACGTCGTGAAATTCGATTTTCGAACCCTTCACATCTTTCCGTTTGATCTTGCATGTGCGTAAAATGCCCCAAAAAGAAAGTTCGCGAGGTAAACAGTACAAGTAAAACTGACACTACCATTTTTGGAGTGACGGACGGAGCGATTTGCGATTAACGGCATTATATATATATATATATGTATAGCATGCAAACTGCCGCATTTACAATATATTTATATATAAAATTCGCATAAAATTTTTTATACGTATCTTTATAATGCTTGAAGCAATTCGATGAAAACTTTCCTCAGCGATGTGCATCGAGAAAGACAGGATAAAGCAAGAGAGCGAGAAGAGACGGGTCGTCGAAGAGCTTTTAGGGTCGTGTGCACACGCAACAATTCGCTGACCAAGGTTTACCGTATAACGCTGCTTAACCTCTCTTGAATTACCCGCGTTCTCGTATTACCAATGAATATATCTATATACAGGCTTTACGCATTTAGCTCTGTTGTTATTTTCTTTGTGATGATAATAATAATAATAATTATATATTTTTACTGTTTACAACGAGAAAATACTTTGAAAATGGGAAAAGAGAACGTGCAGCACCGAGGAGCACGAGGCACGTAAAAAAATTATCGACGCGTGAATCTCATCTTGCCACGACCCAATCGCCAATATGGCAGCTTTTACTGTACCGAATAAGTCGTTTATTTTTATTTATCTTTCTCCATTTCTCAAATTAATGTCTGTTGTAATGAGAGACATTGAACAACACGAAAGAGTGAGTTTTGTGTGACTAAAGAATGCGAGTAATTCGAGAAAGCATGTATTTAAGGAACACGCTGTATTTACGGGTATTTTTTCATCTCAACCGCCCTCTGTATGTTTTTTTGCAATTTTACGGAGCACCGTCTACAGTGTGTAGCTTATATATCGAGTTGTAAGTGTATGCTATGCATATATGTACTTGTCTTAAGTCGCTACCACGATTCTTGATAGTATGCGTATGCGTATATATAAGTTATATTTATATTTTTTGTTCCCCCCTTGAGACCGCGTAACGAAGATGCCATTTACCGGGATGTTTAGCGTCTATGAGATTGCATTAAATCAACTCACCTACGACTATGCGTTGAACGGCGTTCACAGTCGAGGAAAGTCTCACTATCACACGATAAAATTCACTTTAAACACTCTCAAAAACACATTACGTACCCAGCCACGGAATTTTATCGAAAATGAGCCTCCATTGCTTGGCACGGAGTTTTCAGAGGTTACCGCGTGATGGCGCTCAAGCTCATCTCTTTCTCTAAAATGTGCGCGCGCAGCCACCATGGCACTTTAGACACGCGCGCACTCTGGCGGGATTCTAAATTCAAACCTGAAAATTTCATTTTTCCAATGAATTGTGTATTGCGATGAATAAGTAAATAGATAAATGGATATTAACAGTTATATCGACCAAAAGAATGTAAAAAAATGAATGGGAATGATAAATAGTTGTGAAAAAATCTTCGTAGCTACATTTTTTGTACATATTTTTATGGCCTTATGCGATACATTTTTTATTTCTTATTTATAAATAAATATCGATTATAATAAAGATAAGATAGGATATCTTAGAAATTCATTTCAAAAAGCTAACAAAAAAGTAAAGTACGTGATTTATTTTTAAATCGTTGACTCATCCTCGATTTTTTCTAGTCTCATATCATTAACCAGCAGAGATTCTTGCTCTTGAGGATCTGAAATTCTTTTTTCCGATTTTGCACGAATTTTCTCAAGATGAATTCCCTTATCTTCCGTAACAGCGATTATCGGCGCGGTAGGACATTTACTGAGTTCAGATTCTGCGAATAGATGAAAATTTAAAAAAATATAATATTATTTTGGATATTGATAACGTAATATTTTTTTTTTTAATACAGAAATTAAATTTTTCTCTCACCAATGACATCGATTAACGAAGCTTCGCTATCGATAGTTGTGAAATTCTTCAAATTATTAGACAATCTGAGAATTGTCTTCTTAACATTTTGAGTAACGTTAAGGAAATATAATTTTTGCTCCTTTCCCTTGAACGTGCTAAGAAGCCTCTCGATTCCCTGAAATGATTTATCTCGTGAATATTACCATAATAAATAAATAGATAAATAATTAATTAAGTTAGTAGAGAAAATGTATCTAATATTAAGTTTCCACTTTTTCAATGTTTATCGTTGTACAACTGAACATTGTTCGCAAAAAAAGAAAGTATAAAATCTTTCCGGAACCTTTTCCGGAAATTTATCATCACAATTACCTTCACGGCTGTATAATCGATTCCCTGGAGCCTCTCGAAATCGACGACAATAGGAATCTTTCCTTTTCCACGCTCAGCAGCAATTTGAGTTATTTTCGTACCGAGAAAATCAATTGCCGGATAAAACAATCCAACTTCCGGTTTTACGAGCAAATACTTATCCCCCAAAATGGTCTGTCGAGAATTATAATTTAATAAAACCCAAAAGAATGTATTTCACACTTGGGCAAACTTTTTCTTGATTTACATGAGAATTTTTCAATGAGAATTATCGTACTTTACAATGCGAAACTTCAACGTTCGGTCTTGCCGATAAATATAAAAGAAATACAGCGTTTAATAAGGTCCCAATGAAAAGTCCAATTTCAACGTCGAAAATAATGCTCATGGCAAAAGTAATGCCCGCTGTAAAAGCGTCTCGCTCTACAAAAATTAAAGTCTTTCATCGATAATTTCGTTCTTTCGATTAAATTACGAATATTATATTAATTGTAATTAATTAGAGAAGAAAAGAAAAAAAAAATGAAAATCACATACTGGATCCGCTCCATAAAGTTCTTAATATCTTGAAGTCAATCAGAAATATTACAGCAGATATCAGAATAGCTGCGAGACTTGCTTTCGGTATGAAACCAAAATAAGGAGTTAAAAAACTCAATGCCAAAAGTGCGAGAGTACCTGAAAATCAATAAATTAATAATTTTATCGTTATAATTAATGATAATGTTAATCTTTTTTAGAGAATATTAAAATAAGCAAACAATAATTAGTTGATTTATTGTAGAAGAGTTAAACTGATTAATTTTTCATTTTTTTCATTTACGCTCAGTCTTTTTTTTCTAAGAATTCCTCGAATTGTTCGGCCAATGTAAATTTTCCAAAGTTTGTTTTATTTTCAATAATATTTTATACTAAATTGCGGAGCAAAATATTATTCAGAAGATACATACGATTTTACTCGACAGTTAAAAAAAAAAAAAGAAAATCTTACTGAAGAAAACTCTCGAAACGGTGGAACCTTATCGAAAAATTCATAGAGGAAATTTTTTCCGAGTGAATTTTTAAATTAATGTTTTCTTTACCAGAATATATTCCAGCGAGTGGTGTTTGAATGCCACTGGCGCTGCTGACCGCACTGCGCGTGAAAGCACCGCAAGTTGGCATAGACGAGAAGAAACTTCCGGCCAAGTTACAAACTCCTAGTGTGAGCATTTCCTGGCTCGCTTCGACCGGCGAATCGTGAACTGGATGGAATAAAATGAAGAAAATAAATTAATTATAGTCACTTTGTATTAAAAAAGGCTGTCAGCGGATATTGAATTTCTTAAGTGAAAAGTTAGATTCGATGAAGCACATCCATGATAAAATTGTGAAAAAAAATAATAATATTGAATATGCTAAGAGTGGAATTTAAAAGAAAATAATACAAAAATTCATTAATAAAGTGATCGAAAAAAAATGGTGCAAAATTTTTAGATTTTTAGAAATTCACGAATTTTAATCAATTTTCGGCTAATTAATTTTATTCATAAAAAAATGTACGTTTAAAAAAATCCTTGAGAAAATATTCGATTAAAAAATGGATAAATTACCAAAAGCTTTGGCAATGGCAACGTTCGTGAGTACACCAATGAGAGGTACCATAATCATTCCAAAACCCAGATGATGGCACATATCGACGATATTGTAAGTCTGATTTGCCACCTGAGATGTGAAGGGTGGCAACGATATTTTTGGCAATCCAGATACGACTTTTCCCGATGTTACAAATGGCGTAACCCCAACATCATTTTGAAGATTAAAAGCAATTATTGAAGCTATAAAAACAGCCAGAGCGTTTCTTCCAATTGAAAAAAACCAAAGAATTTTTTCCAACAAAATTCCAAAGGTTGCATCACCGGAAATTCCCTTGAAACGTGAGCAATCGATGTCCTTGAGTTTCTAAAATTCACAGATCAGTAATAATTTTAAAATTACATTTATCAAGATCATCTTCTTTCTTCTTGTATCTTAAATTCGAATTTTTATTGACGGTTTTTACTTTTGTCTTGAATATATTTTTGAAGTTTGATGAGATTTTTGATGGAGAACTTGATAAAATTTGGTACAAGATCTTTTTCAATTACGAATTATTCGACAAATTTTTATGTTGCAAAGAAGAGACGTATGGAAATACGTCGAGTATAACGAATTTTGAAAATAAATTGAATTCAAGTGTCATGTCACTAGTCAATGATTATTTTTTATTCCAAAATTTCTTCTATAAACAGATAAAATAATAAAATTTTGAAAATGAAAAGTACTCACTCTGAACGCAAACAAGAAAACAATGCTGGTGAAGCCCAAAGCAGCATCGGCGATTCTCGCATTGCCGATATTTTGAAAAAGTTTTATCATGGTATCGATAACATTTCCAGACTTGTAGCTAACTCCAAAAAGTCCACGTAGCTGCGAGACGATGATTATAATTGACGCTGCCGATGTGAAACCGGAAGTGACTGGTATCGATATAAAATCAACGAGAAACCCGAGATTCAAAATACCCATGACAAGTTGAACACAGCCGGTGATGAATGTCAGAAGAATCACGAAATCTTTTGGCACATCTCTCGTGTATGAGAAAGTCACGAGTGCCATTAAGGACGTGGTGCCAATCGATACTTCCTTTATCGTGCCGAACAGCACATAAATAAAACCACCGATAAACGACGAGTAGAGTCCGTACTAAAAACAAAAAAAGAAATATAAATATTAAAAATTCAATTTAAAAAAAAAAAATATATTATAAAATGAAAATAAATAAAATAATCATTCGAATTTGTTTGCTTAACGTCACCTGCGCCGTCAAACCAGCAAGAGAAGCGTAAGCGATACTCTGGGGTATCATTGTTAATCCCAAAGTTATTCCAGCAATGAAATCCGATACAGCGAAAAATTTCGTATATCCGGGAAGCCAACGAACAACTGGCACATATTTTTTGAGCCATTTTTTTCTAATATTATTGTCACTTTTTCCATTATTTTTTTCCGTTCCATCATCATTATCAGATTTATCCTCGTCTTCGTCATGCTCGATCACAATCGTTTCTCTGATCGGCACTAATTTAAATTATTTTTCAATATTATATTCAATATTGTATTTTATCGAAATTTAAAAAAAATATTAAAAAAAAACTTATGACTTTTCAATTCCCTAGTAGAATTTTTTATCTCCATATTACATTTCTTGAATCCTCGATCGACACTTTTAATTCATGATAAAAAAATATTTTACTTACTCCTTCTTCTTCGCAGCCAAAAAAAAACCGATAAAAACTTTCAATCACCTGATATAAATTAACGCCTGAGACGTAACAATTAAAAAAAAAATTTAAACCACTATAAAAATATTAATCTTTTCTCCAGTATTTTCTAAACCATTATCAAAGTCGTTGAAAATTTCTTTCACTCTCTCTCTCTCTCTCTCTTTCACCTCACCCGCGAAATTCACATTCCCGAAAATATCGTCCAGAGATTCGTGTTACGAGTAGGCGTCTCTCTTGATTAGATACAACAATAATGAAACTTTTCAGGCATGAAGTTAAAAACCGACCTCGCTTATATTATCTCAGATGTTTCTCGTTTACATATCGAGATAAGATTTATCATGGGATCGTTTGAGACGGTGAATGATAATAATCCACATCAATGTCATGTTAGAATAGAAGAAAAAAAAGTACACTTGACTTGTAGCTTCCTCACTATTTTTAAGCAATTAAAAATTCTCCTCTATGAGATAGCTGCATTTTTAATTCCTGATTCCTGGTGGAGGGTGATTAAGGAGGTCTCGATAATTACGAGGATCGTCCTAATTTTAATTTGCACCTTCCCCTCCTCCTTTTTCAGCTAGACAGAGTAGCTGATAAAGCGAAAATTCCAATTAAAAAAAAAAATACTAAATTCTGTAAATTTTACCATTTGCGAATCACTTGATGGATTCTCCCCAAACTTAAATACCAAACATGAATGTCCATTTGTCTTCAACTTTTTACCTTGATAGCTGAATATGTATGAAAGTCGAAAATATCAGAAATTTCAGTTCGATGGATGAAAGTTTACGAAAATTAGAGCGATTACGCTCTTTTTTTTTCGAAATATTAAAAAAAATCCATAATATGAGATACCCGTTGGCGATCAGGAAAAAAATGCAGTAAACCAAGGTGAGTGGAAAGTTACAGCAAGATCGGTCAAGCCAGTCTCGAGATATAGCCATTTCAATTTTTCAAGCTCTCTCTCTCTCTCACACACACACATTTTTTCGAAATACATTTCATCGATATTTTGGATAATTTTAAACACTAGCATTAAAAGTTCGCATCTTTTTTTCACGAAAAGAAAGCTTCTCCCATGAGGAAGCAAAAACGAAACTATCTCTGAGGTTTGCTCGAATCTGATTGTCTTGTCTGATCGTGAGCGAAAGAATAACATTTTGAAACTTTTGATTCTCCTGAAAGTGATTTTTATCTGTCTTTCTCTCTCACTGTCTCGCGATATCTCTCATTGTCAAGAATTTATTTGCAACTGGCTCTGTCAAGTCCCGATAGATTGTAAAAGTGAATCGTACTCGACACCCTTTCTTTATCGTTTTTTAATTACTTTTTTTCAAAACAATTGTATAATAGTTACATAGCTCTCGTTGCTTCTCATAAAACAATCATTAATCGTTATATAATTCATTTATAAATGTTGCATACTTTGTACATGACTCGTAGAACAATATATAATATAATATAATATATTAATAGCTCATCTCTGTATCGGGATTAAAAGATTCTTTTTATGATAACGGGGAAGATATTTTAGAGAATTTTACGATCTACGTCTGAGATCAGCCGCAGATATTACAATGTAAAATGCAGTTTTAATCGTGTATCTTAATTCTTGTCCTCAATTTTCTATATAATTAATTTCTTTCATTTTCATTTCATTTTTTATTTTTATTAATTTTTTTCATTTCACGAAGATATGATTATCTCTGAGCGTCTGTCTCTCTTTCTCTCTGTAAGCTCGAAGCAAACGAGAATGATAATTCATTGGCCCGCGTAGATAAGACAAGCTCTCGCATGAGATGGGTAATAATAGCAAAGAGCTCGATGTGACAGTTTTATTGTTATGATCTGAAAGACGCTACCGTTTCATGGAAAAAAATTAATAAATAAATAATCATTGAGAGCGTACAATTATCGTTGGAAACGTTCCTGATAATTTCAGAATAAAAACGCGATTAAAAAATAAAAATAAAAAAAAATCATCGATTTTACAATCGAAGAAAAATAACTACAAAAATGTTTTACACCTTAAATGATTTTTTGACATTCTCGATCTGGCCTCGAGGATTGCATTCGTGGATAAAAACGGGACTTTTCCGTCGTCTCGATGATTGAGCTTAACTTTTGGGGTTTTTTTTTTTTTTTAATTCAGAGAAAATTGGGTTTTTTTTTAACGTAGCTTCTTGTTGATCTGATCGATGAGCTCGTCGATTCTCGGCGACATGCCGCGAAATTTGTTGGGCTCGGGTCCGATCATCTGTACGAGTTGGGGAACTTCTTGACCGCTTATTTGGGTAAATCTCGCGAGCGCCTTCATACAAGCGTAAAGTTGTTCTTCCGGTGGACTCCCATTGAAATACTGAAGCAACGCCATCGTCAATTCAACGGCAACGTCGTCAAACACCTGTGATGACAAAAAAAAAAGGGAAAAAAGAAAATTATTACATTAAATTTCATTCATTTTCAAAGAGCAAATTTTTCTGGCGCGCTAATTTTTCTTTCATAAAATTGTCTTGTCCTTGTCCTCGATAATTCGACACTCGATATGTGTGTTCTGTTTGTTTTTTTTTTTTTTTACTTTTCTCTCTCTTTCATTTTTGAATTCTTTGATTATTCGACTCACCCACGAATTTTTTAACGACTTTTTTTTTTGGTGTTATATAAAATTAAAAAATACTTTTGGACAGGTACCTTAGAAATGCTGCCTTTCGGTAAAAGCTGCCGGAGCTTTTTGCATTTGTTCATTTTCTGAAAACAAAGTGTTCAAATATCCCAAGTACAAAAGAATCCGTTCTTGTTGAATCGAGTCGAGGAGAAAATTTTTCTCTCTCCCACTTCTTAATGGGCTTCGGGCATTTCAAAGCGATCCGAAATGACCCGAGACTGACTGCTATTTTTTTTTCGCATCTATTTACCATCTAAATAATATTCCGTACAGGTCAAGTCGTATTCTCTAATCGATGTCAGAGAAAAATAAATCGTTTCAAATGTTTCGACCGCTCTTTATGTAAATAATTTAGTTCCATCATCAATAATATTAATCAATCGAAGAAGGTCAAAAAATTCATAGAAAAATGTTGAACTCTCGGAAAATCCGCGGAAAAAGAAAAAGGGAAAATAGGAAAATTGAGAAAAACCGTAATAATTGGCAAAATTTTCTTTCCAAGTTTTTTTGTATCGTTCATTTGACCAAAGTTGTCAAATAAAACGTCTTAAATAAAAATTATATTTCCCGTTGATCGGTACGGAAATTTATTCGGTTGATAAATCGAAGCTACAAAAAAAAAAAAACGTGCAATAATCTTCCGTCAAGGTTGCTCTGCAGCGCTATTTCATAGCCCGGAGCCTCCGCATAATCACGAACGACCATTGAGCAATTATTAACGCTCGATTAGCACGATCGCTCGAATATATCTCAGAAAATACCAGTCATTATTAATTTTATTTCCAATCATATTTTTATGCCCGACTTTAATAAAATTTCTGAAAATTCTCAATAATTCGTGTACCCCGATGGTCCTTCGTGAGGCGTTAAATCTCAAAAGCCATACACACATTGAGCTTTTGATAAAAAATTTAGATGCAATTTTTTCATCGCATTCTACAACGATTGACAAATACCAATTTCGCCCCTATAAATATATTTATTAATGACGAATTATTTTTGATTGTTGTTTTTTTTATTTTATTTCTTTTTTTTTGCGGAAGGCAGCACTTCTGTTAGGACAAATAAGCTATAAGACGAGATAAAAATTAAAAAAATTGCTCATTCCCTCTGTTAAAATTTCAGATCGAGAATTCATGAAGAGAGATAAAATTTCTATTTTTATTGCATTAACGGATTAAACATCAACAGCAGCATTGAGCGATCCTTGAATATTGAGCGAGTTACGAAGAAGAAAAAGAAGATGAGCAAAAAAAAAATAACATGAAGAATGTCAAGGTAGAGAGATCGAAGCGTTTGAAGGGATACAGACCACAGTTTTTACCTCCTTGCAGGCGAGATTGTGTATTATTGCGACGCCTCGTGACGACAATTCGGCAGAATCTGAGAGTAACGAGTGCACAGCGACCTTTGTCGTTACCCTGATATTACTGATACCCTGATTATTGTGTTGCCACTCGGATATGTAAAGTAACCACTCGGAGCTGCTTAGGTTTTCAAACATATTTGCCATCTGCGAATAAGAGAGAGAAAAGAAAACGCGTAAAATAAAATGAGAGGAGAATCATTCATAGTGTATCAACAAAAAGTTGTTGATTTTTCATCTGGAAAAAGGGGTACTGCGTGATCAAAAGATCCACAGTATAGACTACTGTAGCGAAAAACAGAGCGATACAGGTAGAGGGTTAAGATGCCCTACATAAAAAATATATATATATGTAGAAGATATTTTTATAACATATATTTCAAACGATATTTAGCAAGAAAAAAGTTTTATACTTCTTGTGTATCTTCAAATATATTTTACTTTATTGGAAAAAAAAAAAGCTTTTATGACGAAACTTACAAATTGGGCAAGAGGCAATTGTTCCTCACTCGGATGACGATCGATGTCAAATGCAAAATTCATTATCGTGTGCTCTCGTCTGTCCTGATGAAGCAAAAGAATAACATCGTCCTTCAACGCAGCAGCCGACAGCACATGGAGAAGTTTAACCCTTGCTTCGCTCTCCAATGACTTGTCGTACAATATTCGACCTATAAGTTCAATTCAACGATATTTTAAATTTCACACAGAGGCCTTTAGTATTAAAAAAATCATAATTTTAAAGAATTTCCGAATGACAAATGAGCTTATTTATTTCTATAATTTAAAAAGAAAATTAATTTTTTCACCAACGAAATAAATAAAATGATTTGACGATATTAAGTTCTCCAGAGTGAAAACTTTTTGAGCGTATAAAAAAATTGCAATTTTGGATAATTTCTGAACGGCGCATGTCCGAATTTATTACAATAACGAAAAAAATATATATATATATATATCAAATTCATTTCTCACCAACAAAATTGAGAAAATTATCGCCAAGTGCCCACGAACCCTCATTCTCCAAAACGTACTGTCGTAATTCATCAAGATTCGTGACTTCGGTTTCATTGAGTTTTCCCTCGAGTAGACGTCCAAGTGCGTCAAATTCGGCATTAGCGTCAATCAAATTTTTGAAAACTATCGGTGGATCTCGCTGACGCTTTTTTTCCTCCAATTCAAGTTTTTCTTCAGCTTCCATCTGCAGTACTCTGTCGGATGGTAACATTTCAGCACCAACATCACCGTTGCTCGGTTGCATCTCGCTCATCGTCCCCTCATCCGTCATTTCTACAGGACAATAATTGCTCGTTCCCGTGCTGTTACTCTCACTTCCACTTTCGCGATTTGTCTTTTCCCGCTTTTCCTTCTTCTTTTTCTTCTTCTTGCGCTCTTTCTTTGCTAGTTTTTCGTTCAGCACGTTTCGTCTTTCCTCCAATGCTATCGAATTCAATCGTGCCTCCTCGATCTCTGTGTTCAATAATTGATACTCGGGTGAAGCTTCGCGCTGAATTCTCGCCTCGACGAATCTTTGACCGGATGTAAAACCGGCACTGGCACCGCTCGTTAAACTATTTATCAACGGTGATAATTGTTGTCCAAGCGGTCTGCAAAAAAAAAAAAACGAAGAATAATTTTGAAAATATTTAATTAAATAATTGTACTAATAAAATAATATTTTTACGAAATTTTATATTTTACATTATACGAATTTTTGCAAAATTGTACATTTATTTTTTTTATAACTTTGCCATTCGGGCAAAAATGTTGTGATTTATTTTTTGCGAGAGACTCACGTTCTGAGAATTTCCTCTGGCAGATCGAGAATGTATTTTGGTATGCCCTTGCCAACGAGAAAGCTGCTCACTTCCTCAGTAAAATTGTTGCAATTGTGTTTGAACAAGTTGTAAGTGCCTGACCTAAAAAAAAAAAAGCAAAACAATAAAAATGAGAATGAAAAAAAATATTTTGGAATTTTTTGTTGCTTATTCAACAAAAATTTAACTTTGAGAATCGAGATACGTACGCAAATTTCGACGAGCCAAGGCCGTTTATGTACTCGAGAAATATCGAATAGGGCAGATAAGTCTCGCCGAGTTTTTCGATTCTCAGCGGATCGCTCAATACAGTACCACCCTGAAACAAAGAACGAAAAATTGAAAATCGGAGAAATGGGCGTAAAAAAAAAGTTTTCATCGATTTCCAGTTAAAATTCAGAAATTATACACAAACAAAAAGACGGAAAATTTAAATTTTTTAATAAATGTTGCAAAATGTCGAATAAACTTCGCGCTCGATTTCACGTGATAACTATCGCTTGTAGGACGATTGTATACACGATGAGGAATATCTAATTTCGGAAGATCGCAAAATGATTCGAACACGCGGGCAATATATTCAGAGAGAAGCGTGAAAATAAACTTCCAATCACATTTGGCTCACGAAAAATATTTTGACGCTGAAAATTTTCTTTGCAATGAGAAAAAAGAATTAAAAAAAACAAAATTGCTAAAGATACGAAAAAAAAAAAAAATCTCGCACAGTAAAAAAAAAAAAACAACTCGGACCCAATGAAAATAACAACACAAAACTTGAAAAAATCGAACTCTCGCTATGCAAAATTGGTAAAATGAGAAAAAAATCAAGCACGTGCGGAAAAAAATATTCGTGTCACTGTCGCACTGTTCACTGTCGCACTTCCGGTAATTTCGAAGTAAAAAAAAAAAAAGCTGGCTGGCTTCCGGTAATTTCGAAAATAATAATTTCAGGATTGAAAAAAAATATATATATATTTTTTATCGTGATAACGACGAAATTTATAAATTATTGATGAAAACTTATGAAAATCGACGACGTTGAATGAATTTTGAAAAAAAAGCTGGCTCTGCACAACTGCAGGTCAGGGACAGGATCAGTAAAAGTCCCGATGATGATTTTTTTTTGTCCTCAAGGATTTTTCGACGCTTGGAGCGTTTATAATGGAACGAAAAGAAACGAACTTACCGGGCAGCTTTCGGCCCGCGAAGACAGTCCCGGACCGGGAAGTATACTATACGGGGAACGAAGAGAAGTGAAAAGAGAGAGAGAGAGAGAGAGAGAGAGGACTTCCCGTTGCTTTGAGAGATTAGAGAAAGAGAGAGAGCCTGACTCGGGGTATATAACGCGTTATTTTTAGTATTCCTCGGACCAAATTTAGTGCACGAGTCCGATGGAAAGCCACGGCAGAGCCAGGGCTCTCTCATCTTCGTCACGAGAGAGTATCGTATGGCTTTCGACGATGCGCAGACACAGAGGGATGAACTCTCTCTTTCTCACTCTTACTTCTTTTGCTCGGAAAGAGATGACCCTCAAGAGGACTTTACCTCGCTGGAGGAGAAGCTCTCGACCAGCTAAGATTCACTTGATGATGAAGATGGGAGACGAAGAAGAAGAAGAAGAAAATATTACTGAACGAAGAATTTTTACTTGACCAGCCAAGACTCACTTGAGGATGAAAATGAAGAAGAAGAGGAAGAAGAAAATATTACTGAATAAAGAATTTTTACTCGACAAGCCCATTCACTTGAGGATGAAGATATAGATGAAGAAGAAGAAAATATTACTGAGCGAAGAATTTTTACTAATACGATTGTCGGCAAACAAGATGGAGATAATAATGAAAAGCAGAAAAAGATAAAATAATTATGAAAGAATTTGTCGAGATGATGACAATGAGAGATAAATTTGCGTAAATTTATACCAAATTCCGTTTCATTATTGCACATTTTTCATGATATGATTGCAAACAAGTTAAAGATCAACCACCGAATAAGAAAAATATAATAATAGAAATTCGAGATATCGCAAAGACGTAAAAAGAATATTTCTCAGGGACGACTGTAATGAATGTTGTTTCGCTATTGCAGCTTTTTTATGATCTGATTATTCGCAAACAATATGGAGGTAAAGTTGAAAAGCCAAAGAAGAAGAAGAATGAGAAAATTTTCGAAATCTTCCCAATTGGGCTTAAAGCTCGAATACAATTTTTGTTAATACGATCCCCTGCAATTTCTACCACTGTTATTTTATTCAAATACCTGCCCAAAATACTCACGGGCCTTATGCTCTGTATTCCCGTTGGTCCAAAAAAATATTCACGACCATAAGCGACTACAGCAGTGTGCCATATACCGTCCACCGATCGTCCTGAAAGAAGAAGAAAAAATAAATAAAAATATAATATTGAAATAATTCAATTTTTAACTGTAACAAGAATGATTTATAATTCACTATCAAGAGGAATGATTCGTTTTTAATTGCAAAAGTAAAAAAAAAAACACATTTTATCATTATTTTTGAGGAAAAATGTAATATCGTTTACTATTTGAGAAAAAGCGTAACGCGGAAGAAATTCTTTGTCAACAGGGAGAGAAATACGAGTTCGAGCTTCCGCAGCGTTATGCCAAACTCCCGTTTCGACCCAGTTTATTCGGCTTTGCGCCGAAATAGCGAACCCCATTTTCACACGACTTGACTCTATGAATCTTTGAACCTTCCCTTCGTCACTTTTGCACGTTTTTATCTACATACTATATATATATATGGATTATGAATATGCATGTATAGAGCTTTTCTTGTGGGAGGCCAAGACGACGAAATGCAGTAAGAAATAAACTCTCGTCATCCGGGTCTCTCTCTCTCTCTCTCTCTTTCTTCCACGTGCGAAGCTTGTTCGTCTTTGTAAAATGTAAGTGGCAAATGCACGTTGCACCAAAAGTCCAACCGGAGGTTCACGGACCTCCTCTTAGTCGAAACGTCTCGAGCATCTCGAGATTATTTCTGGTTTTAATTTTACTTCACTCCTCGTCACTCTGAGGAGAGTCTATAAATAAACGATGCTAGACAATTTTGAAATTTAAATTTAATAATTAATACAAAAAAAGTGAATTACTAAAATTCACAAAAAGAAAAATAGTTACTATCAACTATGAAGTGACAATTATAATTTTATAGTTTATGAATATATTTTATGGTGAAAATTGATCAGTCTCTTTTTTTTCAATGGCTATTGTTAAGAAATTGGGAAATCTTCTTGAAAATGAATGAAATTAAAGAAAAAAGTCTAAAATATAAAGATTTTTGGGGTTTAATAAAAAGAAAAAATTTGTTCGCCAAAGATTGTTGAATTTCGAAAAAATCTCGAAAGTGCGCAAGAGTACAGAGAATTCCCAAATAAGTATTTACTTGTGCACGAGGCAAACGAACGTTATATAGAATTCATATTAGGTATATATATATATATATAGATATAAATTGTGAATCGCAAAAGTGCAGTTTATCACGCAGTTCTCCATGCGAATATATATATATGTACTCTAAATCTTCTCCCTACATTTGACTTTCGCTTCCGCGATTTTCTCGTTCTCTGTGCCAAAGGGTTTATTAATAATTTTGTCGTTAAGTATTTTCATGCCTCACGTGTTCATCATACCTAATATTGTACTCTCTCCATACAGACGATCTGACGTTATTTTCTCATACCAATTATCATACGTTGATAAAACCATCAGAATTGCATTAAAAAATAATAATAAAAAAAATATGAAAAATGTTGTACTTTTTTTTTCGCCTTAACTTGATTGGAAGATTATTTCAGACTATTTGGACTTTTGAAAAATAATGAAAAAAGAAAGGAATTAATTTTTTTTCAATTCAGTTACAGCTTGTTTTAATATTGTATTAATAAATTGATCTATTAATTTATTTATTATTAATCAATGAAGGACTCTCGATTATTCGCAATTTTGAAGAAAAGAAGCAATACGATTTAATAAAGTTTGTTATAGCTTCTGTTTTGTTTGTCGAATGTTGAAAGATTTTTAATTAATTGGTAAATTAGCTATGAAAAATTTCGGAAGTAGCAAATAACGGAAATTTTCAAAATTTGTTACTATATTTTTCGATTTGGACAAAAGAGTACGAAAATAGAAATAAAATTTGGCGAGTCACTTCTGTTTAGCTTGTGTGTTTGTCTACCTATGGCCAAGTGTTTTTTGGCACTGTCCGAATGTCTATAACGCGATCGTCGATTCACACGTACAAAATTTCTTCTCTCTCCCTCTCTTGATCTTTTTCTTGCTCGTCGAGAATGAGACAGCAAAATAGGAAATTCTCGATAAATTCGCCCACGTGCTCTCCCGCTATGATTCCATCAGGAATTTGAGAGAAGATTCGAAAATTCAACGTTTTCCGAAAATTTATACTTCGTATAAAAATAATTTTTCTCGTCTCGTCTTCATGTGTGTTTGTGTGCGTGAGGTGAAATTCTTTTCAATTCCAAAATAGCAAGTTCGTTAAAGAAATTTTTTCTTTCAAAACTTTGCATCGATGAAATTTTTTATTGTTAGTGCATTGGAATGAGACGAAAATCTGAAACAAATCAACTATAATTGAAGATACCAGAAAGGCTGAGTTTAATCAATAATAATTTCAAATTATTGTATTAAGAATGTAAGAATGTTTTTTTTCAACTAAATTTATTGTATAAATTCGTCGTTATTTTTTAATTATTGAAATATTACAAATTCATCTAAAAAATTATCCTCAATTATTTCATCTTAATGATTTTTTTAAACATTTTAACAAGAAGCGTTTAACGTCAACTACCAAAAAAGGAGCACTTTCAAGATTTCTTCAGCCAATTGAAATATTACAATTATAATGTGTGGATTTTATCTATAAAAAAATCGAAACTTTCAGTATATTTTTCAATTTTTTCTCATAATTTCTTAATTGATGGATTCAGATGTGCGTCTCTCACCTATAAGAATTCGCGACATCGTAGCTGCCATGCCTTTTGTGAGATCGTAAACGTAAAGCTCCACCTTGGTTCCCATCTCATCTGTATCGTCCATTCTTTCTGGCTGAAAAGTAACAAAAAAAAAAAATCATTTGAAATCATCCTCGCTATAATAACGTAAATTTGTATTTTTGATCTTATTTTCACAAAATTCGAACGAGTGATCGAGAAAATTTTTGTCTGTTGCAGCAATTATTCAAAATACTATTTTGTTTATCTTTGATTTTTTTTTATATATATTTTTTTTTTCAATAAAAATCTTTAGGGTAAAAATTCTTTCGTAATTTCGAAAAATTAGAAAATGACGATTTTTCACACTTACTCGTCACTATAAAAAAATTTTGAAATTTATTTTTCAACATTTCCTGAACGGCGTGCAATCACATTTTTTTCAAATACGTACAAATTTTATATAATTGAGTTTCATTTTGATTTATAAGCATAACTGATCGATGTGATAATTAATTTTCGTCGAATTAGGGAATTTTTTAAATGATTTTTTAACAATATTAACTTTTCTGTAGAGTCAAATTTTCGATATATAATTTAACAAAATGAATTCTATATTTTCATGAATATGTCATATACATGTTAGTATCTACAAACATTTCGGAATATATTTTGCTTAAAGACATTTACGGACTCAGCCCAAATCCTAAAATTAATCCGTGAACCATCATGGAAGTTTGCCAGATACTTTACTGGCCAAAGGGATCTCGCACGCACCGTCTATCCGCGTTCTTAGTAAAAAGAAGGGAAAAAAAAAACGAAAAAGAAAAAAACTTTGTATTGTCTATTCCAAGCGACGAGAATTCTCCGATGATACTCACTCGTCTTCCACGTCCCTCGAACGCAATGTATCTCATCATTTTCACCTCTTAATTTAATTTTCCAACCTTTCACACGATTTCATTAATTTAAAATTGGCTCTCATGGAACAAAAATTTCTATCGACACTTTTTAGCAATTCTAGTAATAAAAAATTATGGTTACAAAATAAATTTAAAAAAATAAAGAACGCGCAACTTTCACGAGGATCTAAAACGAGCACGTATTTGCGCCGGTCTAACGAGACGCATACTCTCGCAATCACGATATAGATCATCGCAGCGAACGATGCACGACAAGAAGATAAGAGACGGTCAAACGCCCGTGCAATAATATTTGCGTATGGGCTTTGATCCAAAAAGTGCATCAATGATCGATTGAGGAGCCTTTTTGCCCCATTAAGATCGATTAGTAATGCAGCGAGTGATTTTATCGACTTTATCATTCATAATTTCATGAACGATTTTTCACATGCATTAAATAATGAGATTAACCGTAAATATCGATAATTCGATCTGTTATGAATCATTATGATTATGAATGAAATTTTTTTCATCGTAAAATAAATCGACAGTGATATGTATAAACTTTTTTGACGTACCTTTGTGCACTGTCATTCACGATCAATGACTAATCGATCGACAGGTGGACGTTGAGATTATATATATATATGCTAATACCTATATACACGTATATGAACACTCCGTTACGCGCAAAAAGCAAATAATAAGAGGAAGTAAGCGAGATAAACCACCAAACTTTTATTATTATAAATCGATAAATTCGCGGGTTGCTTCCGGTACGCGGGAAAACGATTTAAAAAACTTCACCAAAGAGAACAATAAAAATTGCGCTCTGCGCACGTTCCCGCGACGCTTCTATGTTGTCTATACTGCCTCTGTGGCAAAAATTCAACTACGTTAACCCACGAAATAATCGTCACTGCGTGGAACCTCACTAGCTTTCTCGTTGTCTGGCGAATGTGTAAACGAAAATGCTCTCGCGAGAACACACGAATTGGGATGTGAAAGAGGGCGGTAGGCGTTTCTCCCTGTCTCTCTCTCTTTCTTGGCAGGAAGTTTTAATAGGAAAGTACGTGTGGGTCGCGTGCACGTGAAAACGCTCTCGGGATTCGGTATAACGACAAGGGTATGAAGATTTTTCATCTCCCGGAAATGGGAAAAATATCCGATGGTCATGATAATCATTATTGATAGAAGGATAATTAATGACTTTTTCACTCCTCGGAAAAGTTCGACTGCCATCAATGTCGGAGGAGATCAAATGGGCACGGATATTGTTCAATTTTGTAAAAACGGAAACGTTTCTCCTTCCCAAATTCACTATATTCGCCAAATTTGTCACGATAATATCGTCGAGTTCAAGTTCGAATGTATAAAGACGGGGAATGATTTGATTGAGAAAAAAAAAAATTCCAGCACGACTTTGGAGTCAAATCAGTGTCGAACTATCAAAACTATTTCTCCACATTTTAAAAATATTTCCGAGGTCATTAATGATAAATAATCGGAATTATTTTTAAAACACTGATGGATATATTTTCGTTTTGATTGTATATTCTGGGAGAAACTCGGATGATATTTACTATTTAGTATAAACGAAGATCAATTGACTAGACTGCCGGAAAAACCACAGAGTCCATATAGAAAACGACGCTCGAGTGCCTTTTTGTAAAATTTCCCTTTTTGCGACCTCACGCACCGAAATTTGCTCCTTTCAACGTTTTTAAAGCATTCGATGAAATAATCGAGTTTTGACTGTACAATTTTATCAAAAAATCATAAACAACTGAACGTTGAAACAATCGTCATGTTTCGAACGCTATTAATTTTTTTTTTTAATGTTATGACATATATATTTTTAGGTTTGTTTTAAACATACGGCCCAATTCTACCACCAGAGTGATTGTGGACAGTGGATTGGATTGTCGCCACCCGAGAGTTGCTGATTTGGTGGCGCTGCCAGCGTTATTCCCTGGCGAATCCCGCGACCTTACGATAATTCGAATACTCATAAATTTCATCACTTTGCAATATTAATAGCACTTTTACGCATGTGCGATATATATATGCATGTTAATGTACAATTATATTATTGCTAAATATTTGATTACCAAAACACAAAATGTGTGTCGCAGGAATAGAAACAAAAATGTCGACACACGATCAAAAGATAGAGAGACAAACTGTGGCCAACGACGAACGAACACACAACAGTCAATAATTTTACCACTCACGTAGTTTCTCCCTTCTCGAGTTTCGTCGTGGTTCGTCATCCCCTCCCCCGTGTTGCCCCGCTCGGGAAGTTACGTGTGTCCTCACGTTCAGGCACAACCAAGAGATACAATACACTCTGCTTCAACGTCGAAAAAAAAAAACAATCAAACAAAAACAGCAAAAAAACAAAATAAAACTCGACAAAGTTACAAAAGAATAACGGTACGACGAGATATTCCGCGAACTGAAGTGTATACTCGTGTGCTCAATAAGTTCTTGTTTCTCTTCACTCACATGAAACTTTCCGCAATCATTACAACGCGTTTTTTTTTCTGGATTTTTGTCGAATCCTTTGAATGAGGTTAGGACATCCGGGTACAAGTTGACTCGGCAGTTTTTAAACACAAGAAAACGTAGATATACGTGCACATTGTTGGAAGTGCACCGAGACCGTTTGATCTAGGGTTTTTCTCACGGAAATTTGTTTTGCCCAATGAGATCGAGCGAGTGAGTGTCAGTTTCAGGGACTTTTTTTCGTCGCTTAATAATAAGTTGGTACACCTGTAACAGGGCTGATACACAAGCGAGAGAGCTCCCGTTAACGTGCAAACAGCTGATGCTTCGAGGCCACCGGCGAAATGTCAAAATCACGACAAATCGTAAGTAATTTTTTTTAACAATTATTCGAAATTAGCCGCAATTATTGGGCTAATAAAAGTGTTCCGAGATTTAGGGAATTATTATTAAAATGACATCAATGACGTAAACGGTGAAAAAATTGAGGTTAAGAAGATTTTTTTCCGGAGCAACTACGAAATGTTTACGCGTGTACACGATGACTCGGTCATACACACGCGTCCCTCTTTTTCTTCGTGTATAATCATGGTTGCTGTAGTAACGTTTTCTACTGTTATAATTGTGCCTGATCACAATTTTTTTCATCTTCTACGTCAATTGAATGAGATATTTTGCATTTACGATATTTATGGCAAAATTTCATATTTTTCGGGGATAAATTTTTTGTCTCAAATGAGAATTTTGTCATAGACGCTTCGAGTTCAGTCACCCGACGGAACAAAGAGAATCGACGTCGCTCCGAATGACACGGCGACGAAACTCTTCGAAAAGGTCGGTTTCGTTTTTGAAGCAAATTTTTTTTTTTTCTATATTTGACTGGTAAATTGAAATGTTGTCGCGATTATTGCAGATTTACGAAACGTTTGAGCTGAGCAGCTTTGGTTTTGGGCTATTTAAGCAACGCAATCAGAAGGATGAAATCAGTTCATCCCGAAGCAAAACCGTTTCTGATATCGGCCTATCGCATGGTGATATGCTATATCTAGTGCCTGTTAATGGCACGATATTACGCGACAAACCTTCGACTAGCGGACTCTCGGAGAATTCATCAGCATCCAGTAAGTTGAGATTTGTGGATGTATGAAAAATGTGAAAAAATTTTTATACAAAAAAAGGTCGTGAATTAATTTATATTTTCTCTCATATAAAGTCGATTACTCATGTACAACGTCATTAATGGATTCATTTTTTTAACTGGTTCATTAATTAAATTTTTACAATTATTATGGTCGAACATTAATATTTTTGTAATTTCTGGTACGATTTTTTTTTTCCAATTTTGATCTCCCTCGAAATCGCACCTCACGTCAATTTTTACTATTGGATGTTAATAAAATGACTAATTAATTAATAGATAAATTAATTAGTTAATTGAGCCAACGAAAAAGATGTAGCGGCGCTAATTCGATTTTTTTTCCTCGAAAGATTCGACGCCTATGGACATAACGCCGAGTACTAGTCGAACAGGCATGTCCGCTGGTCTGTCAGGAACGGTCCGTTCAGTCGCTAGTGTTGTCGAGGACGAGGTCGATCAGCAATTATGGAAATTGGATGGTAAAATTCAACGCAAACGAGACGAAAAACTGTAAGTGTAAAAAATGTCATTTTTTACGAATTTCTATCTTGTTTTCAACACGTTAAGCGTGGCGTCAGTCCATGGGGACTGATGGGTCGCCTGAACGGAAAGTAAAGTAACATCGGCTCCATGCTCAACGTGTTAATAATTTTTATTCCTCGTTTTTTCAGTTGCAGGCACGGTGCTAATGGCTGCTGCGTCCATTGCTCTCCCCTGGAGCCTTTTGACGAGGCATATCTCAAAGAGCAAAACATTAAGCATCTGTCTTTTCACTCTTATCTCAGGAAACTCACTGCCGGCGTAGATAGGTACGTTTTTGTCCCCTTGTACGATTTGATCCATCGGCTTTTTAAACGATTTAATGAGAAAAAAAATTAGAAATATTTTTGAGACAATTACAACGTAAGTTTGATAGTGAGATTGATTTTAATTTCGAAATTGGATCCCAATTTAACGACATTTACATGTAAGTTCGAAGTTAAGATTGAACTTACGACGAAAAATTTGAGTCTGAGGATCTGTGCGAAAGTTGCTCTTAATAAAAATAAAAATTCATAAATTTCCGCTGTTTCCATCAAGATTATTCATATTGACGCTTGTAAAGTTTCGAGACTACTAACTGGTCTGCTATAAAATTACGTTTACCTCAGCGAATATTGATCCATGGGGCAGAAAATTTTAAAATTTACTCATCCAAACTCAAAATAATAAGATTTGGATTTATCGAGTTTAAAGAGAGTTAAAAAAAAAGTTTTAGAATATTATCATTGCTTTCTTGTAATTTTACAAATTTTTTTCTTAATTCCAGGGGAAAATTCTTACAGTTAGAGGACATAAGTTGTCGTATAAAACGAGGCTGCAAGGATCATCCGCCTTGGCCACGCGGTATTTGCAGCAAATGCCAGCCAAACGCGATCACGCTCAATCGTCAGCCTTATCGTCACATCGACAATGTTGTTTTTGAGAATGCCAATCTCGTCGAGAGATTTTTGAATTATTGGCGTATTACGGGACATCAACGTATGGGCTATCTTTATGGTCGATACGAGATTCATTCGGATGTTCCTTTGGGTATTAGAGCTGTTGTTGCAGCTATCTACGAACCACCGCAGGTAATACTAATAATAACAAAACTTCACGATTTATACATAAAAAAAAAGATCCCCCGCAAAAAAATTACTAAATTAATAAATGAATGATTTCAGGAAAGTACGAAAGACGCGATCGTTCTTTTGCCGGATGAGCGAGATTCTCTCGTTGAAGAAGTTGCCCGAATGCTCAATTTGCAAAGAGTCGGTTGGATTTTTACAGATCTCATAGCCGACGACATGAAACGAGGAACGGTGAGTATATATTTTTCGCATTTACGCATTTTGATTTTTTTTTCGTTGTGAGATTCAGAATTTTCGGCTGAAAAAAAAAATTATTTCAAATAATTTTGCAGTCGAATTAAAGCAGAGAACGAAAGTTTCTGTGAAAGTATAAATAAAATTTGAACAATGCTCACTTATAATTTTTCATACTTAGCAAAATTATGAAATTCGACTGAACTTGTGAGATTCGGGATTTACCGGTGAAAAAAAAATGATAAAAACAATTTTGCTTAAGGCATAAATAAATTTTGCACAAGGCTTACTGATTATTTTCCATAATTGGCCAAATATTCACAAAGAAGATTCAATTTTTGATTTTTATTCAATATTCTTTTTCGTAATAATTATTTTTTTATATTATCTCGTTTGCAGGTGAAACACGTTAGAAACATCGAGAGTCACTTTCTCTCGTCTCAAGAGTGCATGATGGCTGGTAATTTCCAAAATCAGCATCCGAATCCATGTCGTTTTTCGCCGAGTGGCTCGTTTGGCTCGAAATTCGTGACTGTATGCGTCACTGGTGATGATAAAAATCAGGTTCACATGGAGGGTTATCAGGTATCGAATCAATGCATGGCACTGGTACGCGATGGATGTCTCGTACCAACAAAAGATGCGCCGGAACTGGGTTACGTTATCGAATCTACGGACAAGCAGTACGTTCCCGATGTCTACTACAAGGTAAGTTTCAAATGTACCAAATTTTTTTCAAGGCAATGGGAAAAATCTATGAGTATGAGAAAAATAGCTGTCATTTTTTTGGCCATTTTGCCAAAGGGCTTACGGTTTTTTTAACGAAAGGAAAGTTTCGTCGTGTGTGGATTAATAATTTGTTTTTTTTTTTTTTAATATTAACGGCCTCGAAGAATGTTTTTGAGAAATCTCATATGGTTCCAAAAAAAAATTCAGGCTCAATTAGTACGTTATATTCAAGTGCCTAGACCTCCAAGGATAATTTTTTTAAAATATTTCGACTCAAAATAATAAAAAAATTCTTTATATTTTGTCATGGAATTCGATCAGTCCATACCGATTGCTCTTGATAGCTACTTTATAGACTGCAAGCCCTTTAGACTATTTTGTGCCTGAGACCTTCAACCCTGCAAAATAGCAAATTTGCCGAATTTATCTCCCCAGCTCAATAACTGTTATTATCTGTGAAAAAATTGTTATATAAGAAAATTAACGAAAATCCGTAAAATTTTCATTAATACAATTTTACACATACCGTGCATCCAAAATTGAAGTGTAACATCTCTCGCGGGTTTAGGAGACAAAATACCCCACTGTAACTTTGGGGGTACGATCTCGTTTTTTTAAACAATGAATGGGCTTGAGGAAAAATGAAAGGTCAACTACTGGAATGGAGAACATTTTATAAATCAAAATCGTCAAAATTCAAGTACATTTTAAATTTCTCTCTTGCTCTAACCGTCGAGCACAAACGTCTGTTTCGTCGACTAAATTCTGCTACATGACGCGTTTGTGCCTTTCGGCGTAGGAAAAACAAAAAAAAAAAAAAAAAAAATGAAAATAGCTCCACTGGCTCGATTTGCCATAGGCCATTAACGAAACAATCGCACATTTCCTGTTTCATTTTTTTCCCACTCGCTCGCATACTCTCACATTCTCTCGTCCGAGCTTTTCTTTTTCGTCTTCACGCTGCACATTTTTGTTTGAAAAATAAAAATTAATTCCCCAGCGGTCGCACTCGAATTACGGTCTCACAGACCTTACCAATATTTGGAAATATTTTTGCCAGAGGCGATTTTTTTCCCACTCGCTCGCATACTCTCACATTCTCTCGTCCGAGCTTTTCTTTTTCGTCTTCACGCTGCACATTTTTGTTTGAAAAATAAAAATTAATTCCCCAGCGGTCGCACTCGAATTACGGTCTGACAGACCTTACCAATATTTGAAAATATTTTTGCCAGAGGCCATTTTTTAAAACTGATCAGAAACAAAAAAATTACAAGTTCTACATATATATTTAAATTTCACATCGAACGAAGAGCCACGAAAAAACCTCCCAAGACTTTTTAGCATAAATAAAATCATGTTTTCACTATTTGTTTCATTCGAATAAAATATATAATATTTTTCACATTTCATAAAATTGAATTACAACAAATGTCTCTAATCAATTTACTCATTATATAACTCGATTATTCTCATAAATCTTGTGAGATTCAACAATCACAAAGTCTAGAATAGAAATTTTGAATAAAATTTTCATGCGCACTTGACACTTTGGCGCTCATCAGAAACTGGAATAAAAAATATTCAAAAAAAAAAAAAAAGAATATGAGACCCCATACGATCGCTGGAGTGTTGAAAAAAATTAAAATAAAATAAAAATTCACACATGGACAAAAAAAACGTTCGACAGCTCGAATCGCTCGTTTTGTAATTTTTAAAAATAGCATCTCGCCTGTTTTTTTTTTTTTTATTTTTATTTTTTGTTCTCTGCGTTTGCTCTCTTCCATTCATTCATTGTATCATATAATTATATCGATTCGCGAGGACAATTTAAACAACGATTCGTCCTACAATCTACTCGTTTGTTTGTTATTTTCTTCTTATTACTTTGTTGCCTCATCACGTTCATAAAAATATATCTATTTACAGTTATATCGTTTGTTTATTTTGTTTGTGTGTGTGTGTGAGTTTCTTTATTCCGTGTCGATTTTTTTTTCTCTTCTCACCTCGTTTTTTTTTTTCTTTTTTTTCGAGGGATTTAATGAGTCAAGTCGAAATTTTTCTTTTTTTCTATTTCTCAACCAAAAATATATTATTCTCGTTCTGTTCACTTTCGTCGATCATATCGGACTTTTTTCTTTTCTCGAACATGCAATCTGATACAAAATTTTTTATTCTCTACCATTTTCTATCTCAGGATTCGCCACTGTCTTCACAAACATGCAACATCACAACTCTATCGTTTCTCGGGTCACAATTTAAAAGACACGAATCAATCTGATCATCATATTTAACAATGCTTAAAACTCTTCAAAGTTTAACATCCTATGTGATTTTTGTTTTTTTTTTTATCGAGGAAAACAAAAAGCTTTCGCCCGATAACACTGCCGTATATACGTATCTGATTTCTACTTTTCGAATTAATTAAAAAATTGTCGACATTTGATTCTTTTTTTTTTTTTATGTGTAATTCTCGATTTCGTTTTTCGGTTCGCGAGTATTCGTGTCTACACAATATTTATATTCTAATCTATATATATATTTTTTTTCAACCAACATATCTATATATAGATTATATATAAATGACGTAACGTTGTGATTTACGAGAATTTTTGACGAGCAACACAAAACGCGTTTTACATAATCGTATTTTGATATATAGCGTGAAGGAATGATTCGTTAAATATATATATATATATATATATATAATCTATGCCCGCCGATTTTATCCATTGTTAAGATTGACGTAGGAATTCGGTGGGTCGAACGCGGCGGGTTTTTTGTCTTTATCGTCGAAATGGATCTATTTTCTCCCCTTTTGTTCTTCAGGCCTTTCGTATTCTATCTAAAATGGAAGCCCCGAAAAATAATCTGCCATATTTGAGTGTTACTTTAATTCAAAACGTTAAAAAAAATTTGGATGCAATTAATTTTTTTTCTCATATTTAAATCTTCCATGGAAATGTGAATAAAAATTATTTTAAGAGAAAACTATAATTTGGCCCATTAATGGGGTCAGTCAGTAATCGATTTTTTCACCTTCTCTCACGCATATTTTCGCACAATGAGATCTAACGTATTATCAAGAGACGCGGATTAAACAAAACAAAAAATGAACTTAATGATTAGACGCCTTAATTTTACGTTTCGCTCGCGATTCGTTCGCGAAGTCGTGAAAGAAAGCGAGATGAGGAAAAGTGATTTTCGAGGGCTTTGTCCAGCCGGATACGAGGCAACAATTATTCTCTGGGAGTGACAAATAGTTGAAAAATATCCTCGATTTACTCCGAAAGCCTCCACGCTCACAATTTTCTCTTCTCTCGCGAAATTTAAGTTTATCTTACTTTTCAAACATCGAACATGCGGCTGCTTTTTTCTCAGTTTGTTCCTCATCGCAATAAAATTCAGAGTAAATTACTGGACAATCTACCGTACACATAGTCACTTCCAGTATTTTTTTAAATTCCGGAACGACCGAGTAACTCGAGCCTGTTTCTCATTCGGCCGAGGTAGAACAAAAAAAAATATATATATATACTCGCGAGTTCTCGGCTAAAAATATATACATATATATCTATATGTATGTATATAATATATATATATATTTCTCTGGGCATGTATATATAATTTATATACGGATAGGCGCCGTTTCTATTGACGAATTCATTGCCAACGCTAAATCGATTTGTCTTTGCAATCGATTTTTTTTTGCATTCATTTTTTCCTTTGCACTATTAAAAGAACATAAACACAAAAGTTCAGGGGACCCTTTGCGATTCACGACGTCCCCGACTTTTCGAGGTACGCGTTTTTTTTTTTCATCATTAAAATTCTATCGAACGATGGGCCGTCAATATTCAAAACAATAATCAAAAAAACAAAAATAAAATAAACGCGATGAACTTGCTCTAAAAAAAAAAAAAAAGATTATATCACCGGCATCGTAATCTATATATACGCAATAGCCTAGAAGAATCGATTAACGATCGATTATTTTTTGTTTTGTTTCGAGGTACGTATTATTATTTTTTAACTTCGGATAATCATTTTTGTCGTATCGCAGACACGGAAAAATCCGCTTTTACACCTCCCGATTTAATATATAGGAAAATACGGATTTGTATATCTCGTCTCTCTCCTCCCTTCTTATTTTTTTTAATCTTTTAGCATTATATTTATCTTTTATTATATTCTTCACGCGTTCGCGATTTAAAAATAGACTCAACATCTTTAGACCCTATAATTAATCGTTAATTAAGTTTCTCTTTCATATTTTCACGTAAAATTCAACGTTTGCACCGTTTCGAGAGGTACTCGCGTTTGTCAGCGCGCCCGCGAGTTTTAAAAGCCCTGCGGAACTCCCTACTTAAATCTTTTTTTTTTCTTTTCTTTTTACGAATTTTCGTAATTATTCTTTCGAGACTCTGTAAAGAGGCCCGTTCGCAATAAATTGTTTTTTTAGCATTCTCGATCATGAAATAATTAGAGTTTGCCACATTTCGTGATGAGAATAGTTTTCGTTGGTTTTCCGGTCTGATCGCCATAAGTTGAAATTTTCTCAACAAGCTCAAGACCTTCGACAACATGACCAAAAATTCCGGTAAAGCCTCTCATTTCTTGCAATATTATCCGAAATTGCGATCCAACCATGCCAAGATTATCGTGACGTTTTTGGGTTCGTCGCATTCCAACGGCACCTCTGACAGCCGGAAATTTCGTATCGTCGGGCATAAAGTATCCATCCTCGTAAATGCTACGACCGCCTCGTCCATTATTGAGCTCAAAATCTCCAGTTATTACTGACTCACCGTCCCAGCATTGAAATATCGTGCATCCTTTATAACCAACGCCAACCTCGCCAGTCGCGAGAACACTAAAATTTTTCGTCATTTTTGGCGCAACATCCGGTCTCACTTCAATCACGATGCGTCCATGGGGAGTTCCGTTCACCTCGATATTGAAATAATACATCGGATATGGATTCGTGGGTACGCGTAAATTGGACGAAATGCTGTTTGAAGTTACTGGCTGGGTTGGCGAATGAACGAGAACAGGACCGACGCCATCTTGCATGAAAGAATTTTGCTGTACCGGAAGTAGCATGGAATTCGAGGTTACTGGTGCTTGGGGTGGTTTGATCGATGGCGAACTTGGCTGTATAAGTAATTGTTGCTGAGAATTTAGAGATTGTTGAGTCGTTAAGGGCTGATGAACGTGGCTGGGAGTCATTCCATGATACTCGATCGAGCCATTTTGCATATGTTGTTGTTTGCTTATAACGTGTCTCGAGTACAACTGAGACATGCAATAATTGGCAAGAAAAAGTACAGGATTTTGAGCAGGTGCCAAATGGCTCGTTAATCTTCCATTTCCTGGTATCGTAATTGTCTCCCCCGTATGAATGCTCGCCAATGCTTGCTTCAAAAGACCAAAGTCAAAAACAACATCAGAATTACCGATAAGATCGTCCAATTGATATTGCAATATCATTTGTTGATATTTGGCTTGCAATCTTTGCTTCTCTATTGCCAATTGACCGTGCAAACTCCACGCGTCTCCGGGACTCTCAATTATCTGCAAACTCGCTTTTGCTTTTCCAATTGTCTCACGAGCGTCCGATATTTCGGGAAATTGGGACCAACTATTTTGCAAATCTGTCTCCACGTGAGTTTTCAATGTCACACAAGCTTCGTGGACTTTTATGAGAAATTCACGTTGTTGCATCGCCAGTCTCTGGATCTCGGAGGATAATTTGCCCATTGAGACTAGTTCAAGTTGGACCTGATTGAGAGCAGGTTAAAATTCCATTGATAACGAAGGATTTTTGTTGAACGATCATAAGCGATAAGAAATTCATCTGATATGATTTTTTGTACTAAAAATATATTTGAATGAATTCATTTTTTTTTTAATCTAAAAAAAAAAATTATTTGCTGGTATTTTAAAATATGTACAAATTTTTTTTGACAAATTTGAACTTTGTTGACGATCGAATCGTTAAATTTTCATCGAATCTCACTTATGCGTTAATGGAAAATTCCCAATAATTTATTTCTCTTTGCATTGGTAGAAATGTTTTTGTTCTTTTCTAATTTCTTTCCGTATTCCTTCAATCGCATTTCTTTTTATGAAGAAGATTTTAGAAATTCAAGAGAAAAGTGACAAAATCGTCTTTACTCACGTCGGAGATAAGTTGTTCTTTGGCATCTGTCTGTGACTTTATTTGGTGACCGGGATGTTCCTGTGGTGTGGCACAGGCACGGCAGAGTGCCGCGCAGCACGTACAGCACCACAGGGCGAATGGCATTCCGTGTGTATGACAATTTTCACTCTAAACACAAAAAAGAAAAGAAAAAAAAACCAATAAAATTTGGAAATCCTTGCCGTGTAGCACCACAGTCAGTGCAAATGGTATTTTCTGTGTGTATCAATTGAGCAAAAGAAACGAAACAGAAAATGGTGAAAAAAACAAATAATTGAAATCAATTTTGGAAGAATTTACATTCCTTTGATGACAAATAAAATGCATTACTGGATCTTTTTTTTCTGTGTTCGGGCCTTCAAGTAATGCTGACCTTGAGCAATTTCATCCTATTACGACAAAAAACCGTTCCTCTATGGCTTCTTTTGCTTCAAACTTATTTATATATATATGTGTGCGTGTGTGTGTGGGTGTAACGGTAGAATTTTCACTTACCTTTCTCTCTTTGTCCACCTGTTTGTTCGAAGTGCCATTGTTAGTGATTTTGAGATGAGAAAAATTGTTGGCGAGTGCTAGAAGCGGCAAATTTGTCGGCAAAGCTTCGGGTCCCTGATCACCGAGGTCTGTTCTCTTCCAGCAATGTGCACAGAACAAATCTCGTCCCTTCAGCAAATTGTTCTCTATGCACCGTAGGCAAAAATAGTGCTTGCAGCTTAAATACTTTGGGCACTGATCGGCATCGTTGTACTTTTGGTTGCAATAACTGCACAACGTCAGCTCTTCGAGATCCGTCAGTACACTCGGATCCAGCATCTGAAAAATAAAAGATATTTTTGTCTTCTCTCGTTTTCTTTCTGTGCGCAGAATTTCATGTTACTTTGGCCTTGCGAAAAAATAAATATTTTAAGGTAATGAAGCATTTTTAAAAATGAACTAAATTTACAATAATTCCTGTCTCACGTTGATGATAATTTATTTGACAATTTAACAATATTTTTTTGTGACAAATTATTTTAGAACTCAGTTTTTATCATAAAATTCAGAAATATTTTGCAAATTTAAAAACTCCATTTTTCTCCAATATTGTTTTACAGTTTTCTTTTTAACATTCGCACTTTATTTTCATTTGAAGAGATATGTTGGGAATGACGTATCATATTTACAATTTATAAACAACAAACGGAAAATTTGATTTTTTTTTTTGCCTCACAATAAAGAACATTTGTCTATTGAAATATTTCTTAAAATGGAAAATCATTGGGAGTCCCTACTCACCAATTATGAGGCATAAAATATAGCACTGATAGAGGTTCGATCTCAATTAGGAAATTTTTATCCCTTGAAAACTTATTTCAAATAAATTATCGAAAAAAAATATATAAATATTTTATCAAAATCATTTTAAACAAGTTGTATTGATTTTTTTGGGTGACCCAATTTGCATGGAATGTCCCATGTATCTGATCGTAAAAATAAAAAAAATCACATTGTTCTGTTTTTTGTCGAGAGAAAATATTGACGAGAGTAGAATAGATGAAGAAAAATCATTTTTTTTCTTTTCAAATATAATTCAAAACAATTTCAATTGGCATTCATTCGATACAGGTACAAATGTTAAGTCCTAAAATCGATCAAAGGCAAAAAATCGAATCGATGTTTCGCTCATTGCCCACAGGTGGCGCGCGCGCGCTCGAGAGAGCCCGCCAAAAGTGACCGGCAAGGCGGAATGACAAAATTGTGGCAAAAAAAGAAAATACCTTAAAAAAAAGTACAACAAAAATCAAACAGTATTGCTCGAAGACGCGAATCTCTAATTCTAAAAAATTATCACTGCCTCCCGTTTTTTTGGGTCTCCTAATTCCTGCCGTGAATCACCTTGCGAATCCTTGCAGGTTTTTTTTTTGTTTTTCAACCGTCTTGCAAATATATTCGTTTGCACGCCGCCTCAAGTATCCCACACGTTCTCTTTGATTTTTTAAAATCACTTTTACTACCAAACAATATCGAAGCAAACGCTCCGAGAGCGACGAAAATTTCGCGGGAACGTAGTGATATTTCTAACACACTGTACGGATATTCTCCCGCGCATAGCTTGTGCTCACCAGCACGCGCACGGACGTACGTTCCATATGAAGGAGTGAAACACACACATCTCTCTCTCTCTCTCTCTCTCTCTCGCAAACATACTTTCCTCTCTCTTTCTCTCTCTGGCACTTTTTTTTCTGCTTCGTTTCATGTACCAACTACCGACCTTATCTCACACTTGACTCCGCACAAGCATAAAATAAGCACTATATCAAAGCCATTATATATATATGTGTGTGTGTTTGTGTGTATATATGTATATATAATAGCATAAAGATCGTTTCGTACTTTGAGATGCCGTTGACTTTATTGATGCAGGAAAAATGCCTCCTCTCTCTCTCATCGAAAATATTATTTCGCGACCGGAACAAAACACCGCGACGCAAGTGCGGTAAAACTGTCCCGTCTTTTTTCGTTATTAATGACCTCTCAGTTCGTAATTTTACATCGTATCGAACGCGTTTTATACATCCCCGCCCCTTCTCCTTACATTATTTATTTAACCTAGTCGTCAATTACGCGATTGTCCCTCGTATCCGATAAATCCGAAAGGTTTCGTTTACAATCCCGAAAAGATCCCGCGTGTCACGGTGTTTGTTGTATCGGCAAAATCCATCCGGGAATTTTCGCCTGCTGTTCTCACGGTATCAATTTTTTCATTCCCCCTCCCCGCCAGCCAATCATCTGTACAACACTTCGATTTTTCCAAAAGTACTTCCTTTTTTATCGTTACTTTTTCTTTCATAAAAAATAAGTAAATAAAAAAAAAATTCGAATGAAATTATTAGGTCGTCCCCGTGGACTGCATAAGAGCAGCGTCCGGCACACGCCGGTAACGCGGCGTCACTTTCGTCGGCTCCTCTACTACTATTACTCGTCAAAACGACGTTTTAGCCTTCGTCGACGTAGTTACTGAATCGCATATATATATATATATATATACATATATTTGATATATGTTAGTATTTTCTACCGTACCATCTCTTTTCCGGGGTTTTCTCTCGTTCCTCTATCTATATTTCTCCCTCTCTCTCAACTCCCGCCAACGTTTTGCCACATCATAAATGTTGGTTCACTCGACCCTGTGTACACTAAACCACTAGGATGACGGCGAGACACCGAACGATCCGACACCGCACCAACCCACACACACGCATCGGCGTTAAAAATCACACAGAGCGCGCGCGCGCGTGCACGCTCTGTCTCTCTCTCTCTTTCTCTACTCAGACTGTTGCTTTGCTCTTCTCCTCTCCTTTCACCTTTTTCCCTCTTCTGCGCCCCTCTTTGTACGCGATTTTTTCGTTCATTCGCAATTCCCCCTTGCCCCTTCGCCATCGTGCTACCATTTTGCAAGGTTAAATGGTCGCGCAGGGGCACCAGCGGTGCAACGCCATCTTTGATGCGCGCGCAACCTCAAATGGGCGCGCAATTTGAACCATACAACCAACAAAAGAGGTTTTTTTCTCTCGTACGCTTATGGCATGATTTCATTTTCAGTTACAATGGTTTCCTTCTTACGCGAGTCGTTTATTACTAAAATTGTTATCGGTCTATCGTAATTTGTGGAACGTGCTTCGGAGGATGACTCACGACACGACGGAAATTCCGACATACGCGATGCCGAGTTGCTTTTATTTACATTACCGAATATTATGATAAATCAAATTACCAGCACGATACGGGCGTCCAAGTGAAACGGAGGACTTTGACGAATTTTACAACGATCAATTTGCAAGACTAGATTATTATAATTGATTGTCGGAAGCGAGGAGACTCCAAAAATAATGCAACGTTCTGTTCGATCTGGGCTATATAGACAAAATCGATATGTTGCTCGCTCGCGCCAACTGTGCACTGCGGGAGGCGTATGAACTTCGTGGTGCCAATTGCGCGGGAATCCAAATTCAATTTGAATGATACTTTTATTGTTTCTTCGACAATAATATTATGTCTTGGATTTGTTTTATATTTATTACAGGAAAAAGATTCATATGGGAACGAAGTATCGAGATTAGCGAGACCGCTGCCCGTGGAGTACTTACTCGTAGATGTACCAGCCTCTACACCACTGACGCCTCAATTCACTTTTTACGCGAGTGAAAATATCACTCCATTTCCGGTCGAAAATAGGTAAGTGACACAAAGTTCACGAACGATGAATAATGTTAATCCGTACGGTGTTGGGAATGGTCTCATTGTTGAAATTCACGTCTTGTTTGAATCAGAATAATGAATAAAACAAGTATATGAATACGAATTAAATTTGTGATAAGATGTAAATACATTTTTTTTCTTCTTCATATTTTATTAATAGCTACATGATGCACGATTCGTTTTTGCAGGCTTGTCGACGGTCAGGTTCAGGAGTTTGGTTCCTTATGCTCGTACATACAACAATTCACTCCTGATCAATTTTTCGAGGCGGTTTCGGACTTTCATGTATTACTTTTCATCTCCACCATGGATATGCTGCCAATGAGGGTAACAATAAAAATAATTATATCATGATTTTAAAAATTTGATAGGGACATAAATGGCATAAATATTACAATTTTGATCAAAATTAATACCTCCTGATTCTTTAAGTCGCTCATTTTGAATTCAAAGTAAAAAATGTTAAAATTACAAAGGACACAGTGTCATTACCATCAACCAAGAGCGAAAAATTAATTCAATTTGAACAATAATTTACTTCTAGAGATTTATCGAGTCAATAATTTTGAATTTAATAACAAAGCCCAATATTCTAATTCTCCCAGCGTTTATAAAACTTTATTTTTATATTTTTATACGTTTTTGTAGGACCACATGGTACCGCTTATGGAGGCAATACGAACCAACGATCGGCAAAAGGCGAATGAATGGGCAAGATCTGAGCATTGGGCTACAGTCGAACAATTGATATCGGCAACGTCGACAGCGTCTTCCTCGATCTCGAGCCAGGGTGGAATTTTCGGCAGTGCATCAAACGCCTCGTCTTCTTCCTCGATAATTGCCGGTGTTGCTGGTATTGGGGTTGGTACGGGAGGCAGCATGCACAATCAACCGTCTAATCAACCACTATGGACTTGCTCTCATTGCACATTTTTAAATCCGGCCGAGCTTGGAACCTGCGAGATGTGCAGTCTGCCTAGGTATAACTAATAATATAAATTAAACATTTTCAATTATAATTTTGTTTTTAAACAGGTACGACTATAAAGAAGATTCTAACCCAAGAATTACAAAAATTTCATACTTTCACAAAGTGCAAAACTGCATGCAAAAGTTTAAAAAGCATTTTTTGAAGTTTTTTTTCATTTTTCGAAGCAACTATTTTTTCCTCAATTTTCACAACGTTATAATGTATGAAAATAAAACGACATTCCAAGGGAAAATTAAAATATTACCATCATAGTCATATTTTCTTTAATGAATTCACGCTGTAAAATTCCGAAAAATCTGACAATGAACATAATTTGTTTTCTTCTTCTCGCTTCAACAGGATGTAGTGAAAATATGAAACTGCCCGAGTGTGAACTTCGTGGATATTTTGTTTTCTACTCCCGTGCGCCAATCTCGACCGATGACAAAAAAAATAATAAGACGCCTCATCGGCCTTGTGTATGATTGATTGATACATTAATTAAATAATTAATTAATTTTACATCCGTACGGGGAGCTTGAAAACGCCGCTATGCGATGGAGGGACAGAAAAAAATCGAAGAAAAATAACATCGCTCGTCGAGAAGAAACCTCTTTGGCGAAAGAGAGCATCTTGTTCGATCTCCATGGGAAACATGAAATGATGTAATAATAATACTACGTGAAATAAGTTAGAGGCAAGAATCCAAAAAAAAAAAAAAAAAATCCAACGACGAACCGATCACAACTTTCTCCCGTGTGTCAAATAAACAAAAAAAAAATGATCAGAATTACATCAATTTTAATGTTAGAATTTTTAACAAGTGATAACTGTGATACAGGCAAATGCGGACGAGACAAAAACAGAAAAAAAAAAATCGAATTAATAGTACATAATTCAAAGGAAGTTTTGGCCGGCACAAACGACTCGAAAAAAATTTCAAGAAATAAGGAACAGAAGGATAACCGCAGATAAAGGCGACAAATTGTACGAGATGGGTGTATCGATAGTCGTTAGGAATGGAAAAAAAAAAAAAAAAAAAAAAACATACGATGCAATCATTAATTTCATCGAACGGTGCGGCGAGGTGATTTTTCTCGTGGGAAAGCAAAGAAAGCAAACAAAAAACTCAATTGTTCAACCGTGAATTCAATAAAAAAGGAAGAAATGAGAAGTTTGGTTTTTTCTTTATTTTCATCCATCGATAATTTTATAGAATTTTTTTCTTTCCTCCAACTGGAAAATCATTTAAGCAATACGGAAGAATCGCCGCTGATTCTGCTCACGATGGAGTATAGGAGACCGGAAACTGCGAGTTCGTCGTCGTCGATTTTGTAGATTTTCTTCAGTCTCGACTCGTCCGTAAATTCTTTTAGCTTCGAGATCGATACTGCAACGCCATCTATGTGTTTCAATACTTGATTCTCTACTTCCGTTTTCTTATTTTCCTCGTGAATTAATACAACGATAATATTTTTATCGTCATCGTGAATGCCAAATTTCGCTAATGAATCCGTTATTTTGCCGGAAGTTGACATGGCGTACAGAATTTCGGTGTAAATCGTCTTTGTTGTGAGTTTCGAACGATGCTCTCTGAGTGCTGCTTTGTTCGCCGCGACGGCAATGTGAAAGGGATCCGTAACAAGAGACGCCTTTATCACACAACATGGAATTTTTCCGGATACTAATTTCTCACGAATTTCATGGGTATTGTGAACATTCGTGTAGAGATAAAGGCTCATATATTTGCCGGTCGTGTTGTCCAAAGGAAGCGTAAAACTCTCCATTGTTGTCACTCTGTTATTTTGCCGATCTTTTTCAACTCGAAAGATTTTTATGCGCGAAAGAATCAACAATATTGTGTATTTTTTATCCACTTTCCCCCTGCTTCCGCCACTCAGTCAGGAGATTTGTTTATTGTTTATATTTATGAACTTATCTTTCTGAATGTTTATCATCGACAGTTTTTATCGGTAAATTTTTCGTCCAGTAAGAGAGGTTATGTCAACCGGAAGTGCATGGCGGCCATCTTGGACGTTTCGTCGAAACGGCGGGTGTGTAAACACTGAAATATTTTTGTTTATATCGTGAATTAAACAATGAAAATCATTGTTCGCGTAGTAAAATCAATGTTAATTTGAAATTGATTGTTTATCATCGTTAGAAATTATTTTCCGTGTGCATGGGCGTGTGAAAGAGTAATGCGAGCAACAATTTCGGGGTCGACGAGGTTAGGGAAAGACGAAATAAAATCTCGGAAAATTTTATTTGGGTATACATGATGGATCCTCAATTTCACACGGAACTTATACTGAAATCGGAAGATCTTGATGCGGGACACAGTACTCCTCAGTCCTCGGACGAGAGTAAAACTCCGGTGTCCGACAGTCCCGATGGTTCTATAGGCATAAGACCGAGACCTTTGATATGTAAACCGGAAAACATTGATTGTAAATCTGAGCCAATCGAAACGAAATGGCACTGGGCACCCGGAGCGTGGCAGGATGCTACAAGAACCAGCGCTTTTCAGCCTTACAAGGTTTGTTCGAAATTTGAAAATAATTTTAAAAAATGGTTCCCTCTACCGGCTTTTTTTTTGTACTATTCTCAAAGTTATTTTTGTATACCTCAGAACTTTTATTACCGCTTTCATTAGTATTAACTCATTTTTTTCTGACGCTTTTCAATCTTAAAAGGTTTCTTTGAAATTTAATGAAGAAAAAATATCACCTCTACCGGTGCATTTGTGTCCTTGATTCACAGCATTTTCTTTTTGTATATCTTCTGAAAGTTGTTCTTTCTTTTCATGTCTTCAGGCAACTGAATCAAACAGGATATATTTGAAGAAAATAGACATCTATTAGGCCAGAAATCTCTTACTTTGCATTTTGCCTAAGTAAATTATATTTGATTTAAATACACCCATTCTTCTCGATAAATTAATTGGCTATCAACCAATAAATACAACTAAATTTCATTTGAAAAAAATGTTGTAATTACAATCCCTGAAAATAAACTAAATTATTAATTTTTTCCAATTTACAGCCTCCAACTTTGCTAACAAATTTGCAAAGAGGCAATACAAAGACTCAAATACCCCAGCTTTATGCCAGTAGCGATATTACTTTCCACACTTTGGCTGGTCAGGGTGAACTCACCCCCGAGAATATTAATTCCGGTAACGTAAATTTCAATTTATCCACGGTATTAAAATTTTCATTTGTAGCAAAAAAAAAAATTAATAGCGAGATTTGAAAGATATTTTTTTCGAATGTTCAGACTCCTTGGACGAACCGGACGAGCAAGGCCTGACTGGCCTTATGTGGGCATCTGCTTACGGTCAATTGGGAAGTGCACGACAATTATTAATGGCTGGAGCTAACAAAAATTATCATGGCAATAATGGATCAACTGCGCTTCATTTGGCCGCTGCTTACGGTCATCATGATCTCGTTAAATTGCTCATCCATCATGGAGCCGATTGCAATGCAAGCGATGAGGCAAGTTTTAATTTTTTGAAATTCTTTAATAGCCTAAATACTTTATCTTTGAATCTGGTGGTGGGGGGGTTTTGTCTTCATTCCAACAATTTTTCTTTCTGAGATATTCATACTACAGTGCATAAAATATTGGAAATAATTTTTAAATCAAATTTAGCAAAAAAATCCAATTGGCTAATTTCACATTGAGAGTTCTTCGATTGGAAGATAAATTACTTTTTGTTCCATAATGGCTCTAATATTTTTTTGTACCAAAAGATTGCTATTAAAAAATGCGCAACAGTATAAATGACTTTTTTTTTTAAACTTAAACGAAAATGTAAGTTTTCGGAAATTGACAAAAATCAGTGAATCTCTTTGAACATAATTTTTGTGTTTTGAGGCTACTTTTTTAACTTGCGGTATTTATGAAAAAGTTTTTGTTTTTATTTTGGCAGGAAGGAAATACACCGTTAATTTACGGGGCTATTGGCGATCATCCTCACGTTTGTTATGAATTATTAACGAGAGGCGCAGACGTTACCCATCGAAATGTTCACAACGTGAGTGCTTATCACGCAGCAACAATGAAAAAAGCATCAACAGCTAAAGCTGTTATTGAGAATTATTTGGTGCAACAAATTGTTACATAACGTGTACTTTTTACGTATTGAATTTCCATCAGATTCGCTGGAAATTCTGACTGTAAATGTAAATATCTTTGTAAATATTTTTTAACGCCATTTGTCGTTTTTCATTCAATATACATACATATATATTGAAAAATAAATTGTGTTTTTTTAAGGATTCTTTACATATACATTCCCAACCAAAAATTACACCTGAAGATACTAAAAAGATTTTGAACAATAATAATAATGCCAAAAAGTTATGAAATTAAATAATTTTGTGCAATTTCGTTCTGCAATTACTTCGTGTCGAGACGACTGGCGATAATATAAATCACCATGGAAAATAACAGTTTAGATATTTATTCATCAAATGGCAAAGTCCACGAGGGACTTCAGTAACATTTTTTTTCTTTCTTTAATCGTAGAATACATATAGAATTATTATGGTCGTGTAAACAGGATCTGCCGGATTTTTCATTCGACACTTAAAAGATACTGGTCTGATATTATTATTCACATTTTTTTGTTGTTGTAAGATTGCAAACGACGACGACGATGTTATCATTATACATTTGTTGCCTTCGTCGTTTTTCACATCGCGTTTTTGACGCGGTCGAGTGTCCATTTGAAAAAATTAAAAAAAAAAAAAAATCATATATCCGAATATGTATAAACGTAGCATTTCTCGATTTAGGGTGTTTTTGTTTCTTATTGGAGTAATTCTGCCTTCCAAGGGCAATTTCGATTAATCCTTCTCTTTTTACCCTAACTCTTAAGTAATTATAAATACGCGTAGACGGGATTATTTCCATCGTTGACTATCGAATCTAAACGACCTCGTAGTTTTCAGTTAAAAATACTGTCTCGACCGAGTGTTTGACCGGACTCTCGTCCTCTACGAGCAAAACGTCGCTCACCTGAAAAAGAAAAAAAAAAGAAAAAAATTATTATCAAGAATTTGATCCTGAATGGGGTAAATCGCTTCCGGTGGATCAAAGATCATCTGGCAATCTTCCTTCCTTCCTTCCTTTTAATTTTTTGAGTATGTGGTGACAAATAGAATTATATGAAAAATCCGAATTATACGAATAAATCGAGTATTTAACAAAAAAATGACCTAGAAAATAGCTGTGAATTTTTCAAACACCAAAGGGGATTTCACACGGAACCATTTAAAATTCCCAATTATTTTTTCATCTAGACATCGTCAAGACAGTGCGCAATAGCGACAAAACATAAAAAATAAAATAAAAACTAATCTATTTTGCTCAAGATTTTTCCCGCACGACTTTGAGAAATCCTGAGAAAATTAAAATTAAAAAATGCGACATTTTTTGAAGATCAACAAATTAATAATAAATAAATAAAAAATATAAAAAATTGATAACTTTAGCTGACGCGTACCTTGATTTTGGCGTACGGAGTTTTGGACGAGAACGACACATGAAGTGGAAAAAAGTCAGCGGGTGTTGAGGAGGGTGCGGAAAATTCCATCGAGCCAGATTTTGTAGAAGCATCGACGAGTGGCAAAGACCAAACGAGCATATTTCTTCTTGCCTCGTGCGTATATTGTCCATCATATTCGCTTACAATGGGTGTACATCCCATTGGCAATGGAATATTAATTTGGACATCGCTGAGTTCAAGATCCGTTTGTTCGAGTTCATACTCGATATTGACATCACATCCAGCCTCGCCATTCTCAGATGGCCAACAATTAATCGAAAGTGGCAGAGAAGTCTCATCCTGCGCTTGCAATCGCCATTTTAACACACCAACATCGGTATTGAGTGGAAATGGTTTTGATGGTATTTTCAGTCCTATCTGACTGTGAGTTTTGAACAATTCCTTATCGACATTGGGATGCGTCTGCAATTGTACACCACGGGTGTCTTTGTTATCAAGCTGCACGCGAATTCTCCCCCATTTTTCATCCGTTATATTGAGAGTGACGAGACCATGAAGTTCAAAATGTTGCAAACCACCGTCACGTCCAACCCGAACATTTAATTTTTCCTCCTGTCGCAAGTGCACAGGCTCATTGTTCGTTGAGATAATGTGAGACGAGACGTTGGAAATTTTTCCACCACTCGAGCTCGTGATCGTGGTCGCTGCAACATTTTCGCCCTCTTCCTTCAATTGATCGACAAAGGAGTCCACATCGCGTGCTTTTCCACCGAGTTTCATCGCACCAGGTCCAGTTGTTGTTGTCTTTGGTGATGGATTGTAACTCGGTTTTATTGGCTCTGGTATGAAATTCGCTGAATCACCGATGCTCGGCGAATTTGTGAAATTTCCGCTGTTCCCGTAACCACTCCCAAAACCAATATTTTTTCCACCACTTCCACCCCCGCCGCCTTTCTTGTTTGCCTCCATTCTTTGTCTCTGCAATTCTTTCGCTTTTTCGCGCATTTTGTTTTTAGCCTCGCGCTCTTGTGTGAATCTCACTGCTTGATAGACACGCTCCTCGTGCGAATCCATCTCAACGAATGTACGAATTTGTGCGAGATTCACACTCTCACGATAACCCAGCGCGACTATCTCGTCAAATGCGAATATTAAATTGAACGCATTTTCTACAACTTCCATCTCATCCATGGATTTGCAATATTCTGGAATCTGTTAAGAGATAACGAGATAATGGAAATTAAGGGCAGTGGAAATTTGTTGAAAATTTTGCGATATAATTTTTTTTAATTTGTATAAGGAAAAAAAAAATTCTGGTTCCAATAATTTATTTGTGAGAAAACGTTATTTTTCCAAAAAGAAGTTGTAACATCATAAAGATTTTTCTCTCGAATTCTAGTGATTGTTCTCCACGAATTCCGAATTTTAATTAGATAAAATTTCTATCATGTGAATAACTTTGATGAGAATATAAATTTATGTAAATATTTTTTTATACTAAATCGCTAAATAAAAAAAATCAAATTACTATAGAAATACAACAACATGACAAAAATTTACAATAATGAAGCTGCCCACTAAAGTAAAAAAAAGAGATAGTTTTATTGACAAAACAATGAAAATAAATCAGTAGTGGAATATAAATATTATAAAATTTAATTAACCAAAATCATATTAAAAAGAATCCATGAACCTATTTTAATCTTTTTTTAGGTTTTTTTTTAGTAATTCATCAAAAACTGAAAATGCCACAAAGTGATAAGTTTTTACCAAATTTGAAAGGATTTTAAATTTTTGTTTAAAATCGATACTGGTTGATAAATTAATTTTATTTAAATATAAATTTTATTCGTTTATTACACTCACCACTCTTGCAAAAAGTCGCAATGTCTCGAGGTCCTCCAGTATGTTGCTGGCTTTGGTCGTTATGAGTAGCATGTACAATTTTTCAAGAGGTTGATAGACATAACGAACCGACTCAGTTTCGACAAAAGTGTGCTGTTTTCCAGTGCTCATGAGCTTTGGAAAAGCAGCGAGAAGGCCCTCTATCCTGGCCTTTGTCATTTCCACAAACTGACGGGAAATTATCGCTTAAGAAGAAATTGAGAAAAAAAAAATTATTTCTCGATCGTGAGTGGAAAACAAAAAATTGGGCTCATTTTTTGCGTGACGTTACGTGACAATAAATTCGACGTTTCCGACTGTACTCACTTTTTCCCGCTTTCGTGCATACTGCAGCCGCAATGAGAACCTGCGAGAATGGAAAAACAACAAACGAGAATCGTGAAAAAAAAAACGCAACGTATCAAGGGCGTCGTGCGAACATTGCGGATAATTATTTGGCCCGCGATGGCAGATGACATTCGGCAATTTTGGTGTACCGCTGTCTCGAACCACCGTGAACGATGTTTTTTTTTCTCGTCAGCCCGAGACGCGGTTACGTCTCGTGAAAATGATTTTCCAATGATTCTTGACTTACCATTTTTCGTATCGTTGTTTAATGTTGAATTGCTTGGAAATTCGTATTATCAATAACCTAAGGAAAATGTTGATTTTTGCAAGCGTATTCTCAACATTACAGCGAAAACATATCGGAACTTTGCGACAGAGGGCGCGATTGCTTTAGATGACGTGTGCAGACGTGACGTTAGTTCATGTGTGGGAGGGATGCGAGTTCTTTTTTTAATTTATTTTTAGTACTAGAGTTTTTCCCTGGCAAATGTCACTAACTAGGGGCATCCTACGCGCATGTATCGAAGTTTCGTACCAACAGGTGGCGTCACAGCAATTTTCCAATTCAAAATGGCGCCCTTCTTTTTCGTTCAAATAACTTGGCGATGATTCTGAAAGAACATTATTCTTACTTTCAATAATAAAACTTATTCGTGGGCTCGTGAAACTTTATATAAGTGATAAGTTTGGATATTAGTGAATATTTTCGACTTATTTAGATAGCGAAATTGATTATATTTATGGAGAAATGAGCGTTAATAATTTGGAACTGGAAAACACAATATTTAGAGGAATTCTTACAGACTGTTGTCATTTGCATTAAATAATTAATCCAATTACATATCATGGTAAATATCTCCAAAAAGAGTTTTTGTAGGGAATTTCGTGAAGATAACATGCGGAAATGTTATTTAAAAGTTCTATAAACAAAATGATTTTTTTTAAACCCTCACCATGATACCCTGAAGTGTGGAATGAGTCATATCACAGTATCGATAATCGAAATTCAATCTATATACGTATACAAATCGCTCACAGCTTCAGACCAGTCGGAAAACATGGCAGCCTCGGTGGGTGAACGAATTTATGTTACTGATGACAAGGAATCGCAGTAAGTTAATGATCTTGTACAATTTTTACGACTCAACCGATCGAAAACTTTGACATTTGTAATTTTCTTGATTTCACGCTAATTTTCGATCTTTCAATTTTCATGAAATATGAATTTAACCTCTTTTGTTGTCTACCCCTAAAATCAGACAGTACTGTGTATTATCTTAAGTTTTTTATGTCGCACAGTTATTGTCTTTAATCCGAGTTTGTAATTTTACAGATTTGATCAGGATGTCTACAATTGGGTCGACATCACACATGAGTTTTTCGATGCTATCACAGGTACGAATTTGTTCTCATAAATATACATGTGATTTTTTTTTTATCCCTTATTGTACTATATAAAACTTTGCTGCTGTAGATAATTTATTTTTGTATTTCTTTGTTGTATATAATTTTCGTGCCAAAAAATTGATCCGTGTTTGATTTTTGTCCCAGCTGTTTTGCATCTTTTTTTCTTTCTTCAATTCACAAATTGAAACTTGCATGTTTTTCTCTCTCGTGTAGTTTTGTCTGATCATACAGCATTACATGAGTTTGAATTCCTTATAAGAGAAATTTTCTAAATTGGAACAAATAATGAGAAAGTCATAATTCTTTTTTATTCCTTTGCTGGGCTTTACAAATATCTTCTTGACCTTGGAAGAAATGCTATTTTCTGATTTGTTTTGATTCCATTGTATATATTTCCCTTTTAACTCTTTTACTTCGAGTTTGAGTATCTTTGATGTTTTGTTATTCGTCATTCATCCACTTTTCCATTGAATTAAATTTAACTTTACACACAAGTAAAACAGCAAATAAAAAATCTTGTGTATAAAGTTTCAGAAGAATTGCTGAAGATATTCAGAGGCCTTCAGATTTTTCTCAATGTGATCTTTTGACTATATGCAATGTTTAAGAAATATCTGCCAATGAATTTCAAAAGAAAATTTTATAAAACTCAAAGTCACATATATGATTTAAAAAAAAGTTATAGAATCAGTTTGAATTTTCAATATATAATTTAATATGATTTAAATATAATTTATCAGAATATTGATGGGCAATCGATTGATTTTTTCTCCAAATTTTTCCCAGGTCTGGAGCTCGGTGAGCTTCTTCATGACGAACTTTTTGGTTTGTTCGAGGCGATGTCGGCGATCGAGATGATGGACCCGAAGATGGATGCTGGAATGCTCTGTAATAGAGGAAACAACAAGCCTTACACATTTGCACAAGCCGTTGAATCGGGTGCTATAAAATTGAACGATATAAGTCCCTCGGAGCTCATCGGTATAATTGATTCAACGTATTCGTGCATAGTATCATGGCTCGAGGGTCATAGTCTCGCACAGACTGTCTTTACGAATCTTTATCTTCATCAACCTAGCCAAATTGTTGACAAAACACTCAAGACATTTTGCTATGCAATTTACAAAATTATTGAAATAATCAAAGATTGCATAAACAAAGCTCTTGTATTCGAGGAGGAAGATTTTCAAAGTGTCACCTATGGATATAGATTGCAACAGGATATTACAGAGCAAAAAGCAATATCCATGCTGCGAGAGGTAGAGGAGGAATTGCACAAAAAAAGTCGAATTAAACCTGTCGACGATGACACTGAGAAACAGGTGAACTTTTTTGATCCCGATTTTTTTTTCTTTTAAATCAATAAAAAAAAATTCTCCGTTTGTAAAATTTGACGAAAAAACCTTTTTTTTCTTCACAGTACAATGATGGACTGGCTCTGTACACTAGAATAAGATTTACAAAAATGTTTTATCAGACATTATCGCTGATGAGCAAAAAAGAACAATTATTGCAAAATCTCAATGATTGTCAGCGTCTTCTCGCAAATTCTTCGGACATGATACAGATTATGATCAAAACAATCAACCGAGGTGACAAAGCAGACGAAATATGTGAGTTTACCAGAAGAAAAAAAGTAAAAATTCCAGTGATTTTTTGTCATACAATTAATAACGATGGTTGAAAAAATTTCAGCTAATCATCCAAGCATAATGGGTTTTGATCCAATGGTCAATCAGAGATTACTACCACCAACTTTTCCTCGTTATACGAAAATTAAGCCAAGAGTTGAAGCCCTCGAATACATGGACGAGCTTCTAAACAGATTAAAGACTGTAACCAAAATTTCTAGTTGTACAGGTTTTCATAGTGCTCTGGTGAGTTTTGCCGAAATATTAAAAAAAAAAGCTAAAAGAAAAAAAAAAGTATAACGAAGCAAATTTCCATGTTTTTAGGATTTTTTTCTCGAATTTTCACGCTCGAGTCCCTGCATACTCTCACGCTCGATGTTACAAATAGTTTATTTGCCGACAAATCGCGTATTCGGTACGCAAAATTTTACCGACGTACTGAGAGACGCGGCCCGAAATTTTACAGCTCCACCAGCTTTGATGCCAAAGAGCACTTTGCTTCAGAATCCACAGGCGAAGGAGTACGTCGATAATTTTTTGGCACACTGTGGCACATTGTTTGGAAGTTTGTTGCAATTGAGCGGACACAACAGAGCGCGACAGCGAGACAAATTGGCACATTTGCTTGAAGACTTTGCGACGCTGCACGATGAGGTTTGTAAATTATTTCATACCACAATGGACATAATAATTTTTGCTTTTCAAATATTTTGTTTTTGTGAGAGAAAAGATATAAATAAATGTTATATTTAAATTTGAACTTTTTGACCGAGTCAAGCCATTACAAAAAATTGCACCATTCAGTTTTATTTGATATAAAATTACTCTAAAATTTCGATAAAAAATAAAAGTGAATTTATCTTACTTGACTTAAAAGAAAAAAGAAATCGATCTAGCTCAATTTTTTCTCTATTAGAGTCTTATCGACAAAATTCATCATAGAATTTTCTCACGATGTTGCAAATAGCCAGGAATTAACCGTCAAACAAAGGGCTGATTTTTAAAATGATTTTTTTAATAATATTATTTTCAGGCCGAACGAGTTGATCAACATTTGCACACTTTGTCACTGAAGAGCGACACATCAAGACCTCATCTTGCCTGTTTTGGCACATGGATACTTTATCATACATTGAGAGTCATGATTATGTATCTTTTGAGTGGTTTTGAGCTCGAGCTCTATTCCGTTCACGAGTATCACTATATATTCTGGTATCTCTATCAATTTCTCTACGGTTGGCTGGTATCTGCCCTCACAAGAGCCGACACATTTCTCATGGAGCAAGAAGCGCACAGTGAGGCCCAAAAGGGCCGGGGTGGAAAGAAAAGTGCAAAAAGTAAGAAAAAAAAAATTGCACCGCGACCTTTCAGTTTGGAAATGCTCATGTGCCAAGCGATGCAAAATATTTGCGGTGGATATTACAAGGTAAACTTTTTATCTTTCTTTTGTAAATTGTCCCATCTTAATAAAATTGGTGGTAAAGTGTAATTGCATAAATTTCTGTATAATTTTTATTTTTTGTATTTTTAAGGCCTTGGTCGGCTTTCGTATGGATGGTAAAATTCCACTTCCCGAATCGCAATTTGACTCTGAGCGAGTTCGTTACGAACATCGTTTATTGCCATTCTCGTCTCTTCTCATACCGCCAGCTGCGGACTATCAAAAATTCTTCGATCTCACTAATTCTCAAATGCAAAAGAGAAACGTGAGTTTTTTTTCAAATGAAATAACAAAATTTGGTGCTTGAGTGATATACATTTGTTTGGAAAATTAAATAAAAATATTTTCAGGAGGCAACGACGAGCGAAAAGCAATATTATGCGGCCTGCAGACACTTTGACAGAGCTAGAAATATGTTGGATTGTGCTCTGTCGCTCTGTCCTGGAAATGCAAATACGGTAAACGAGGCAAGTTTCATTTTTTTTATCTTTTTAAATTTTCACCTCAATTATTTCGATCGTGCGATAATATTAACGATGTTTTTTTTCTTTCTCTTTTTTTTCAGATAAACGATCTGCTAAAAGTATCAAAGACAAATTTCATCGTTGTAAAACTATTAGCCGGTGGGCATAAGAAGGATTCCAAAGAGCCGCCAGTCTTTGATTTCTCGTGTCATCAACACTTTCCATTGATTAAACTTGTGTGATTAATTTCATTATTTTCGTTCAAAGCTCGCAAAGTTCGCTCTTTACACTGTAGAAATGAAATTCAACTATTTATTTCAACGAAACAAACAGAAATTCGAATCTTTTTTTTTAAATAGTTTTAATCGGCAACATGTACATTTGTTCATAAATCTTAATGCCTCTTGACGATTTGTCCTTTGCGACTGTGTTGGAGGCGTAGCGAAAAATTCATTAATAAATTACATCAGATGAAAGATATTGAAAAAAAAAAATTGCCGAGTAACTTTCATTCAATGTCCTTGTCGCTAGTAGTTCGCTAGTAAATTTTTTTCTTTTTTAAATTTCATTTGTTGCATTTCAACGTATGCCATTTCGGGTTTTTCTGACTTCTCTTTCCTCCATCACTTTCCTAAACTTCACTCTTTTACCATTTCCTGTAAACCCCCAGAATTGTCTCTGTTGCCAATTTGACCCCTACAAATGTGTCGTATTCGCACGAGGGCATAGGATAACCGCAGCAAACCTTTGCCGGTATAATCGGCTCTCTCGATAGAGTCTCGTCATCCTACCTAGAATCACAAGATTTTGGAAAAAATGTCCTTTCGCTCAGCAATTTGATGCGCCAGTCAGCACACGGCTGAGCGTCCACCGATCCCAGTACTGTCAGCGCGAAATACTGCCTAACATCGGTGACCGCCGTACCAGAAATATCCATTCGCTAATAATATTTATAATTTGAATTGAACTTTGCATGTTTACTGGATTTAATGATGAATTAATTTTTTTAATTTCTATTTTATTCTATTCTATCTATGCAGCACAAAGTAATTTTGTGCGATTATTTTTTCCACATTTTTGTAATCATCAAATGTGCGTAAAATATTGAACCTTTGGCACTCTAATTATCATTTAATTATCATTTTCAATGTGTCTGTGGTCATCTGATGATTTTACCAGTGAATTGAATCACGAGTTTTCATTAAAATAATTGAATGTCAAAAAAAATCAGGCTTGACGTTTGACGATGCACTTACTTACTGAGCATTCGATGAGGAATATGATTTGAAGACGTAAATAAACTATTTTTTAAAATAAATAACTTTTCCGTTGAATTATTATTATTATTTTATTATTGATTATCAAGATACAGAAAATGGTTGTAATCACGGAAATTGAGGATCGTCGGATAAGGAAACCATTTTTAGGAGGATATCGTGACAAAGTTACGAGCACAGAATATTTGCATGCAGCATCACAAACTGGACCGAGGCGAGTCGAATGGAAAGATGCACTGACGCGAGAGGTGCAATGCGTCGAAACTGCCGAAGTTGCGTGTCAGTCAATTTGTCATCGAGCTACTCAAACTGGACGGTAAATGATCGAAAAAAAAAAAACAAATTATACATAAAAATGATTTTTTGTAATAATAAAATAAAATCTTTTTTTTTTTATAACGTGCAGGAAAGATCATTACATTCCAAACTCCTCGGATGTTTATTTGACCGTGACCGAGTACGAGAGTCACGAGGACAGGGAGAAACGTTTGAATTTAAACGTTCATGCACGAACCATACAAAAATCTTATCGTGCGTATCGTTTGTTAAAATACATCAAGAATTGGTCCAGAGAGTACAGGAAAATATTGGAAGACTGCAGGAAGTTGGAAAATGAGAGAGCGGTTGCCCTACAGTATGTTTTTAAGGGCATTAAACAATTTTTTTCAATTGAGATAAAATCTATTATAATAATTATCATTAATTATATTATAATTATCATTATGTAATTTAAGAAAACAAAAATTTTAAGCTATATTTGAGCTTGAAAAAGTATATTGTGTCGTGAATATCCAACAGCTTGAAAGAAATCGTTTTTTTTCTTTTTTTTCATATTTGCAGAAAGCGTCACCAAAATGAGATACTCTGTCAAACATTTCCACGTTCTCGTGGTGATTTCGACAGATTGTACAGTCTTATCGATAAGTGGCGTGTATCGCGCATTGATGATACAAATAAACGTATGTTTGCCGGATCCATTAGAGCCGAAAATTGTCGTATTCTCGAAAAAATAACAGAAATGCTGAAATCATTGGAAAAACACAGACATTACATAGCCGATGAAAGAAATGAAAAAAAACGGACACGTTTTTTGACGGAAAATTGCAAACCGATAACATGGAACGGTTACAAGGCAAAAAAAGTGGAAATGATTACGTTAAAAATACAAATGGCTCGAGATTACAAAAAAATTTATGACAATTTAATGAAAAACGATACGACAGTCGAGGATAGAATTGAATTGTTGATTCTAATAAAAAGTTCTCTAAGAAGCCACAGTTGCATTGTAGCTGAGAATTTTATTCGTCTGGTCGATCAGGAAATTGCACTAATGTCGAATGGTGTTGGTAGCTCCTGGCTCAATAATCTTCGTGAAAGAATCTCGAGTATGAAAAGTTTTTTTACCCTTATAAAAAATTTTGCTTAAAAAAAAAAAAAATGCTTCACAAAATATTCACGTAATTCAAGCATTTATATTATGGAACCTAGAACGAATTTTATAAAAGAACTTGGGAAAGAAAAACCGAAAGAATATTTTATTTTTCCATATTTACACGTAACTTTTGGATTTCACCAAAAACTATGTTCTTGTGAATGAAAAAAAAAATCTTTTCCACCAATTACTCGTAACTCAATCGATTGTTAAATTTTTTTGCTTATTCCACAGTTGCCTATTTGAATTTTGTCAGTGAGGCCCAAAATTGTACCTGCGTCCTCAACGATGCTCAAGATTCGTCGAATATTGAAATTTCAAACTCTCTGAAGGTTCGATCAAAATCACGAAAATTATTGTGCAAAAGTTGCTCGAGAATGTTGCCATATAAATGTTTTTCAGCTCATGTAAGAATGAAAAAGTTATCGTGCTGTCTGAGTGAGTAAGAGACGATCGTTGCAATTTATTTGATGCCTGGGGCTATCATTTGTGTTTTGTATCTCTCTAAATTCCCCATTGGAAAATTTAACCGAGCAGATTGCACGTGGCTTCGTCAGCAAAACATTGACAAATCACACTACGGACCCTACACGTTTTTGCTAAATGGAATACGAGCCGACGAGCAAAGACGAAACTGTTACTCGAGTTTGCTCTACGTTATACGAGAGCCTGGAATTTATCATTTGGTAAAAAACATTTGGCACGGTCGTTCGATCGTCAGTGAAAATGATGATATATTTAATTTACGCCTGGAACGTTTTAACGTCGAGAAAGAATGGTCACCCTGGAATTGTATTTTATTGACGAGCGAAGAGGCTGAGACTCATTATTACGTCAAGAATTTTGAAAATTTTTACTCCAAAGGATTGCTTCATAAAATTTATCTTGCTCATCAGATCGCCAAGAGTCATTTCCGGTACGGTTCGATTTTTTTAATTCAATTTTTTTCCAATTCCACGCCACTTGAGTGAATCAAGAAAATTATTTTAGCTGAAAAAAGGCCTCAATATCGTTTGAGATTATCCATTGAGAATTTTACATCGTTTAAAATCCATCGAGCTGCAAATAATGGAATATTTTTATAATCTTGAATTTTGTTTAGTAAATTTTCCGAGTGACTAGTTTTTGAATTAACTTGGAAATGGTCTATATTTACTGGTGAGATTCAGGCAGAGTCTGTACAATGGAAGTAATCAGGCAATAATATTGTCGTTTTCTTTTTCTTTCCTCTTTGAAGGGAATTGATCAGCTTTGAAAAAAACTTTCGAGTTTCCTCGCGCTATTATATGATACAGGACAGAGAGGAATACGATGAGCCATCGAAGTCTCAATGATGAAAGAGGTGAATAAAAAAAATAAAATAAATAAGAATATATATAAAAATACAATGGAACGAAATAAAATAAAACTATTCGAAGGAAAATGAATGGGAGATTTGGTACGAGCTTGAATTTTTCATGTTTTCCATTTTGATGTTCAATAAATAATTTACCGTTATTTCATTATTTAGCGAGTATTCATTATTTAATAATTATTTTTAATTGTTAAATAATAAAGTTATGGAGTTCATCAAGCTAGTTTAGCTAGTTTAGGAAAAATAAATAAACAAATCAATTGATAATGTTTTTTTGATAAAATAATTTTATTTTTTTTCGACGAATTTAGCAAGGAATGAATTATTGTCTGACAATTCATTTTTTTTTTTTCATTTCAATCGTTCTATTCGCGTGAGAAAAATAATGTTGGATAATCGACCAAACTCGTACGCGTATCCACTGGCAACTCACTCTGGGGTAGCCCTAAGCTTTGGAATGCAAAAGTTTCTTATTACAAATACAAATAGATCTTATTCGGTTTCATACTTTAGCGTAAGGTTTTTCATCGTGGCGTAATGTCAGTCTGGGGCCAAGTAATTCGGGTCTTTGCAATTCGTGGCTTATAATTAAACTTTGGTCCAGTGGAGAACTCGAGTGGTGTAAATTTTGGGGGTGGAGTTGTCACGCCACAAAGGCGAGGTAATACGAGCCTGTACAACGTGGACGTGTATGAAGTCGACATATATATATATAAATCTGTGGATTGCAGTGGATCCTAAAAAAAACGCGAGATAATTTTCATTTTTTATTTTTCACAATTATTCTTATCAATTATCCAATAATAGAATAATCGTTAATAATTACTAACTATTACCAGAAGAAAAAATCTTATATTTTTACGTACGACCTCACGACCTTTTATATTCCAATCTCAACCCTTAACATGTGTGATAAATATTTTTTTATATTCACTTTAAATTGATTGAAATTGAATTTATCAATTGGTCGGTTAAATTTTGTAAAATGTGTAGATGATTGTAATTTTTTTCGACCAATTTCAACTGATTGTAAATTATAAAAGAATTTCCGTGCATTTGAAAAGGAACTGCCAATTTTTTTGCCACGTACGAGAAAGAAAAAAAAAAAGTGTTAGGTGAATCAGGAAAGCTGATAATTAAGCAATCTCTTTTATGGACGAAAAAAAACGATAAAAAAATTCTTCATCATCCGGGCATGGAAAATCCTTTACAATTCATCTCCTCGTCAGGGACGCTTGAAAAAAAGCAAGGATTGGGTGTGCCATATATATATATATATATATGTATGTAGCACACAGAATCTCTCTCTATATATATAGAGCGTATATATATATGGCGTATATATGTATATATATGTATATATGTATATATGTATGTGTATATATATATATATATATATATATATATATATATATATATACAAACACACACACAAGATGTACTATCGCGGTGCAATGTCATTCCTTTGAGAATACGAGAGCGTTAGGCAAGTTGTATCTCACCCTACTAGCAGGGAAGACTCCATCCGGCATTTGGGTTACCGTTAAAACTTAAATAATTAACACGGAGCAAGAATTGTGGCTCAAAGTTATTCTTCGTGTCTTATTCTCGAGTTGGAGTGGTGAGAGAATTTCAGTATCTCCGCATAAGCTCTTATAATAATAGCATACAGTCTAACTCCTCATAGCATAACATTTCCTTTTTATCATTTTATTTGATATAAATAAAATGATAAAATGATAAACCTATAAAAATATAAATTTTTATAGATATAGAAATTTCGAGGCCTACGATTGATTAAAAAAAACTACGATGCGTGTGTAAAGTGAGATGAATAATTTGTACTATATATTAGGTGTATTAGTACATATCTGCATATATTCATATTTGCGTATATAAAATAGAACAAGTGCTCAAATAAATGATAAGATAAATTGCTCGATTTTCTAGATACCTGTCACGCGAGTGTATATACTCTCTCGTTATATTCACATACTCGTGAATTATTGTGTAATATATCTAGCGGGGAATGACGCTCGTGGGATATTAATTATATATATTTCCATTTGAACTCGGGAAAATTTACAAAGAACCGCATTTATCCCTGCTGTAAATTTCTAATTAATGCAATTGACTGTTCGAATTAATTTAATTAATTGATTGAACGGATTATTTAATTGCTTCGATTTATCAATCCAATCCAATTATACTTGTGGTAGAATTATCGTTTTACCCATGTTGCATTTACGAGAGATTTTCTGCTCGCTAGTGGTTAGGGTCAATCACGGTCAGACATGCAACAGTCTAGACGGTCGTATCGACTGGATCCCCTTGCTCAATAAATAATATCTATTGTTTAAATTGACGTTTGTTTATAAATCACCTAAATCTTCTTTCGCGTACACTATTGAATGTTATTATTATTTATTTAAATTTTATTTTTGACAATTGGCTGATATTATTATTATCTAAAAATTTTTTATCCGATCTATCTCAATAAATCAATTTTATAGACAAATCAAGTGGAAGGGCAATCTTCCAAGTCACAAAAAAGCCATTTTTCGCATCAACTAAGCGTACACTGAAAAATAAAAACGAAATAGAAAGTGCCGTAGAGAAATAAGTGAGAGCCTGAAAAGAATATTATTGTGAAATGGGGAATCGTTGCATCGTCAAATTTATTTTCCAAAATTTTAATGCACATTTGAAAAAAAATTGATTAAAATTGTTGTTATCATCCGAGAGGGCTTTAAATGACCAATGATTTTATTTTTATACATTAAATTACCAATGACTGTATTGTCTCAATTTTAAAGTGTCAATAACTGTGAGTCTTGGAATCTCATAGCTGTTTCGTCTCTTCTCAGAGCTTTCTAGCCAGAAAGGATGGTTACCGTCCAAGAGAGCTTTAAATTACCAATGATTTTAATTTTATACACTAAATGGCTAATGACTGTATTATTCCAATTTTAAAGTGCCAATAACTGTGAGTCTTGGAATCTCATAGCTGTTTCGTCTCTTCTCCGAGCTTTCTAGCCAGAAAGGATGGTTACCGTCCAAGAGAGCTTTCAATGCCCAATGATTTTAATTTTATACACTAAATGGCTAATGACTGTATTACCCAATTTTTAAGTGCCAATAACTGTAATCTCGAGGTCTCATAGCTGTTTCGTCCCTTCTCGGAGCTTTCTAGCCAGAAAGGATGGTTACCATCCGAGAGAGCTTTAAATGACCAATGATTTTATTTTTATACATTAAATTACCAATGACTGTATTATCTCAATTTTAAAGTGCCAATAACTGTGAGTGTTGGAATATCATAGCTGTTTCGTCTCTTCTCGGAGCTTTCTAGCCAGAAAGGATGGTTACCGTCCGAGAGAGCTTTAAATGACCAATGATTTTATTTTTATACATTAAATGGCTAATGACTGTATTATTCCAATTTTAAGTGCCAATAACTGTAATCTTGGGGTCTCATAGCTGTTTCGTCTCTTCTCGGAGCTTTCTAGCCAGAAAGGATGGTTACCATCCGAGAGAGCTTTAAATTACCAATGATTTTAATTTTATACACTAAATGGCTAATGACTGTATTACCCAATTTTTAAGTGCCAATAACTGTAATCTCGAGGTCTCATAGCTGTTTCGTCCCTTCTCGGAGCTTTTTCTAGCCAGAAAGGATGGTTACCGTCCAAGAGAGCTTTCAATGACCAATGATTTTATTTTTATACATTAAATGGCTAATGACTGTATTATCCCAATTTTTAAGTGCCAATAACTGTGAGTCTTGGAATCTCACAGCTGTTTCGTCTCTTCTCGGAGCTTTCTAGCCAGAAAGGATGGTTACCACCCGAGAGAGCTTTAAATGACCAATGATTTTATTTTTATACATTAAATGGCTAATGACTGTATTATCCCAATTTTTAAGTGCCAATAACTGTGAGTCGTGGAATCTCACAGCTGTTTCGTCTCTTCTCGGAGCTTTCTAGCCAGAAAGGATGGTTACCATCCGAGAGAGCTTTAAATGACCAATGATTTTATTTTTATACATTAAATTACCAATGACTGTATTATTTCAATTTTAAAGTGCCAATAACTGTAATCTTGGGGGTCTCATAGCTGTTTGGTCTGTTCTCGGAGCTCGCTCTAGCCGGAAAGGATGGTTATCGTGGTCGAGATAGAGGACCGTTGTGTCCTGAAACCTTTTCTCGGTGGATGGAGAAACGTCGTCACGGGTACCGAGTATCACGACGCTTTCACGCAAACGTGCCCCGGGGATAACGTCGTTTATCCACGAGGACGGATGAAGAAAGAGCAAGAGCAGCAAGAGTACGAACTGGCTTTTGGTTGTTGCATCACAGGGAGAAGACCGAGCGTGATCACTGAGACACGTGAAAAGTGTGTTGGCACGGATAGGACGTCAGTGTTGATGGCGGTTTTGGCCTCATCTCGTTGCAAGTATACGAGTGTCGGATACGAGCGAGCAACCCAAACGTCTCGTTTGCCAGATCTGAGGGATAAATTGGTAACGCCACTGGCTGTGGTGCCAGCGATGACAACGGGGCGAACTACCAACGAGGATAAAGCCAACGTCGTCTTTACATCCTCGGAGATGCAAAAATCCAACGAGATGAGAATTAACGGAAAGAGGGAAAATCATTTCGTCAGGTATTTTTATTTTATTCATTAAAATTTATCATGTTTTACGTTTTCATATTTTAAGGAATGCCCCTGTTGGGGCCACCTCATACAATTATCATTTGTGTGCAAAAGAAATATCAATCCGGAATGACCATTCGGCGAATGGTCGATTGACACTTTAAACATTTATCTTATTTTGTCTTCGCATTATCTCAACTATGAGAGTTTTTACTGTACATGAAAAATGAATTTAGTTAATTGGGGAATATTTTGAAATTTACATTTGATTTTTAAAAATCAAATGTATGAGAGTTTTTACTGTCATGTCGAATAAAGTCAAGATGCAACTCGTGATTGGCATAAAATTAAGGGCTTCTTTGAAAGCCCAATAAGAGAAATAAATTATTTTTTGTCATTGAAGATAATAGATTTTCAAGTGCATTCCTTTTATATTTTTGAAATATTATTAGCATAATCGTTAAAAATTTGAATTTATCTCACTTGAGGAGATTTTTTTCTGGCAACGATTAATAGTAATTTTTTAAAAAATGAATTTAGTTAATTGGGGAATATTTTGAAATTTACATTTGATTTTTAAAAATCAAGATTTACAGAACGTTTTGTGGTATTAATTAATCTTGGCTGTTCTATAAAATGTTCAGAGAATAGTTTTCCAATTTTTAATACAGCACGAGAGCTTTAAATTACTATATGAAATAATAAGCATGATAAATAAATTTCTTCCTAGTCTTTTGTTATTAATCTCAAATATAATTAAAAAAAACTTTATTTATCGGGTTTCAACCACGTAGACTCGAAGAGGAATCCGCTATCAGGATACAAAAATGCTACAGGTGAGTCTGCGAGTAATAATAGCGAGAAGATTTTATGTGCTAAATGAAAAATAATAAAAAAATTATTCCCACTGATCAAAGTCAAATTTTGTCACGTTCTCACTGGATTAAAAATTACTATGCTATGGGCTGTGTTAAAAATTAATTTATAATCAATTTTTTATCATTCGCAAATGTTATTTGAAGATTTTTTAAAATAACCATAAAATATATTGTCCAGGAGAAGCTAAAAATATAATACTTTTGTATATATTAGTAATATTATGGAAATATTTAATGTTCTTTTAAATTATTTTCAACTTGAAAGTGACCTTCAGCATTAAGCACTCTTTAAAAAATGTAATTTAAAAAAAAACTCAGGTAAAAAGGATAATTATCGAAAATTTAATAAATTTTTTATTCAACCTAAAATTTGTTCGATCTGATTAGAGCTTGCAGAGTAATATTATGGAAATATTAAATGTTTTTTTAAAATTATTTTCAACTTGAAAGTGACCTTCAGCATTAAGTACTCTTTAAAAAATGTAATTTAAAAAAAAACTCAGGTAAAAATGGTAATTATCGAAAATTTTATAAATTTTTTATTCAACCTAAAATTTGTTCGATCTGATTAGAGCTTACAGAGTAATATTATGGAAATATTAAATGTTTTTTTAAAATTATTTTCAACTTGAAAATGACCTTCAGCATTAAGCACTCTTTAAAAAATGTAATTTAAAAAAAAACTCAGGTAAAAATGGTAATTATTGAAAATTTTATAAATTTTTTATTCAAACTAAAATTTGTTCGATCTGATTAGAGCTTACAGAGTAATATTATGGAAATATTAAATGTTTTTTTTAAATTATTTTCAACTTGAATGTGACCTTCAGCATTAAGCACGCTTTAAAAAATGTAATTTAAAAAAAAACTCAGGTAAAAATGGTAATTATTGAAAATTTTATAAATTTTTTATTCAAACTAAAATTTGTTCGATCTGATTAGAGCTTACAGAGTAATATTATGGAAATATTAAATGTTTTTTTTAAATTATTTTCAACTTGAAAGTGACCTTCAGCATTAAGCACTCTTTAAAAAATGTAATTTTTGAAAAAACTCAAGTAAAAATGAAAATTGAAAATTTTATAAATTTTTTATTCAACCTAAAATTTGTTCGATCTGATTAGAGATTACAGAGTAATATTATGGAAATATTAAATGTTTTTTTTAAATTATTTTCAACTTGAATGTGACCTTCAGCATTAAGCACTCTTTAAAAAATGTAATTTAAAAAAAAACTCAGGTAATAATGGTAATTATTGAAAATTTAATAAATTTTTTATTCAACCTAAAATTTGTTCGATCTGATTAGAGCTTACAGAGTAATATTATGGAAATATTAAATGTTTTTTTAAAATTATTTTCAACTTGAATGTGACCTTCAGCATTAAGCACTCTTTAAAAAATGTAATTTAAAAAAAAACTCAGGTAAAAATGGTAATTATCGAAAATTTTATAAATTTTTTATTCAACCTAAAATTTGTTCGATCTGATTAGAGATTACAGAGTAATATTATGGAAATATTAAATGTTTTTTTAAAATTATTTTCAACTTGAAAGTGACCTTCAGCATTAAGCACTCTTTAAAAAAATGTAATTTAAAAAAAAAACTCAGGTAAAAATGGTAATTATTGAAAATTTTATAAAATTTTTATTCACCCTAAAATTTGTTCGATCTGATTAGAGTTTACAGAGTAATATTATGGAAATATTAAATGTTTTTTTAAAATTATTTTCAACTTGAAAGTGACCTTCAGCATTAAGCACGCTTTAAAAAATGTAATTTTTGAAAAAACTCAGGTAAAAATGGTAATTATTGAAAATTTTATAAATTTTTTATTCAACCTAAAATTTGTTCGATCTGATTAGAGCTTGCAGAGTAATATTATGGAAATATTAAATGTTTTTTTTAAATTATTTTCAACTTGAAAGTGACCTTCAGCATTAAGTACTCTTTAAAAAATGTAATTTAAAAAAAAACTCAGGTAAAAATGGTAATTATCGAAAATTTTATAAATTTTTTATTCAACCTAAAATTTGTTCGATCTGATTAGAGCTTACAGAGTAATATTATGGAAATATTAAATGTTTTTTTAAAATTATTTTCAACTTGAAAGTGACCTTCAGCATTAAGCACTCTTTAAAAAATGTAATTTAAAAAAAAAACTCAGGTAAAAATGGTAATTATTGAAAATTTTATAAATTTTTTATTCAACCTAAAATTTGTTCGATCTGATTAGAGCTTACAGAGAGAGAATCAAGATAAGAGCGCTTGCTCGTCTATCGCACGAGACGCGAGCTCAAACACCACCAGAGCCAGAAAAAATTCAACAATTTCGTCACTGTTGTGTCAGCCAATTTGAGATAATAAATTTCGAGCCGCCCACAAAACGTTCGGACTTTGAGATGCTTGACAATGTACTGGATCGTTGGCGATTTTATGAGAATAAAAGACTCGATCGTAACTTTTTCGGTATAAGTAAATTGGCAGGACGAGCAACGATTCTCCAGCGTGAAATTGAACTTTTACGATCGATCGAGACGATCAAGAGGCGCGTACGTGGCGAGAGAAAAGAACGAAAATGTCTCGATGATCTTGACAAACTAGCAGAACCGGAAGTGTGGAAAATTTGCAACGGAGAAAAAAAAATTTTCGTTGATACACTTCGGGTTCAAAGAGCACGTGAGTGTCGTGATTTTTATCGATCTTTGATCGATGAAAATCTCACCAATACCGAGAGAATAAAATTATTAAAACATTTACGAAATTACGCTGCTTATCACTCGTGCAAATTCGCCATCGATCTCGTGTCTCTCGTCGATCAAGAGATCGAACTTTATGGTGAAAATTTTCAGACAAAAATCATGAAGACGTTGAGAAATCGTTTGAGACTCGCTCTGTTGCGTTTAACGTTGAATTTTTGTGTCCCTGGCCAGAAATTAAAAAATGGCCAGCATAATTTTATCAATAACAATGATACGAGATTGAAAAAAAATTATTCAAAGCTCTGCAAGAGGTGTGGAAAATTTTTACCGATTTATCTTATATCGCCAAATCTCGATCTTTTGCCCACGTGTGAGAATTGTCGAAAATTGCAGCCTGGAAAAAATGCAAAAATTGTTTACGAACCCTACGAGATAATGCTCCGAAATTTGAGGGGTCGTGAGGTCGATTTATTTGGCACTTCATCAACAATAAAAAATCCAGCTTGGCTCGTTGATTCGAGAATAATTTATCGTCTTGTTAATTATGTCTGGCATGGAAAATCTGGAATTTCTGAATGTGATGATTTATTTCGTCTCGTACTCGTTCGTTTTAGGCTTGAACGCGAGTGGTCCCCTTGGAACAATCTTCTCCTTACTAGACGAGAAGCTGCGTTGCATCAATCCATGACAGATCCATGGCAAATTTATGCTCCCTCGGTAATGAAAAAATTTGTCATAAAAAATTTACAAGCCAAATTACGTTTTGATTTTGTGACGAGAACAAACTTTGTGTCGAATCGAACGGAATTGATTGGATAAATTGTTATAATTAATTAATAATTTAAATATGGCTAATTAGTATGCTGTGCATTATAATTATTATTATTATATTATATATCGGCGATTTACTGTGTAATAAATAATAAATTATCTCTCATGATTACAAAAATATCCATTCATACTGCCATGTTGAAAAATCGATGATTTTATTTATCGGGTTATCCATGTTAATGGAGCACATCCTGCAGAAAAAAAATCACTTTAAAATTAGTTGTATTTTATTCAACTGTTTTTGTTTTCTTTCACAAGACATTTTTCTTGCAAATAAAAAATGTACATTCTTGGTAAATTATTGTTCCCCATTTGTATGATAATGAATATGCATATATATAGATGTATTATCCAATTTCGATCGTGATAAAGTTTATTTGTTTGCAAGTGGGAAACGTTTCGTTAAAGTTTTACGATTTGTCGAGGTCACTTGGGACACTCACGTGAGTTTCTGCTGATGCTAATACAGTTGGTACTACATTCACTCTCTCAATCTCGTATATAATATATATAAATATATGTATATATAAATATATGTATATATAAATATATACATATATAAATATATATATATATATATATATAGTGTGTGTGTTGAGTTTATACAAGGATCCACTGGGACGACAAACCGAGGGAGGGACAAAGTTTTCTTGCTGTCTAAGAATCTCGGGGGAGCAGATTCTCAATTTCGACACAATTACGAGTTGTCGTGAGACACACACGCACATATATATGTATATATATATATATATGTAGATATATATATATATATATATATATATGTATGTATATATGCATGTATATATATATATATATGCATGCAAATGTACATATGTATGAATGTACAGGTCGAGGGTGATGCATCTTTGGAAAATGTATATTACGTGACTGAGTGCGTCAGTCGTTCGCAGAAACCCTCGACGAGCTCGGAAACTTTTATTCACTTTTTTTTTTACATCGTTTTTTTGGTTATTAAATATTAGCACAGAGCCTCGATTATGTTGATAACGAATTTTTGAAGCGTTATTTGTGAGAATAAATTATTTTTATCTCGTCCTTGCTTGTTAAAACTTTTTTTTTTTCAGCCTCGATAATTTTGATAATTTTCACGTTATCTTTCGTATTTCCTCGGGCGCCTAGAAAATTAACGATCGAGAAGATGAAGTATCGCGTAATCTCTCGTGAGATAGAGTAATATAGAACGATCATCTGAGGTGTAATATGGATTGATTTTCGCTCTTACATTGCACTTACGATTCTGAATATTTTTTTTGACGATAATAATAATAATAATTGAAAAAAAAGCTTACTGCATATGTGTGCTATAATGTAGCATTGAATTAATAATTATCGTATCTATTTCTAACGTTTTTTAAGAAACAGAGATATGATCAAAATTATGTGTCCTCAGATATCAAAGGTAAAATGAGCATCAAACTTTGACACATCATTTCAAATTCAACTGATTCATCGTAATTTTTATATACTAATTAATAGGCCGCTAATAATAATAATAATAATAGTTTTGAATAATCTAATGATGAATTTTACGAGAAATAAAAAATTCACAACCATCATTATGACTAAGATTCGACGACGATATATATCAAGAGGAAGATTGCAATAAAAAAGGAGAGGCTTGAATGTATCAAGTACGAGAGAAAAAAATGAAAGAGAAAGACATATTGGATCCCGAAAGAGCACGCTTTCTCCCCACGTTTTAAATGCAAATGAGCTTGGCCTTATGCCCTACTTATTCATGACAAAGAACTCGAACAAAATTGCATTAATTTCCTTTTTTTTGTTTTCTTCTTTTTTTTTTTTTTTGAAATTTTGCCAGGACCAAGCCTCTCGTTAGGCTCGGTCCTGGCAAAGAGCTCAATTATCTCTTGTTATAATTTAATTAATATTGATCGATAAAAAAAGCTCCTCGTTAAATTGAGAATTATAAAGGTGTCAAATTGCGTTGAAAAATGAATTTTCATCGAGCTATCTGTGCATCCCTCTCGAAGGTAAATTTTATCATATTTATTATTATTATTGGTCATTGGATTTTCTCACACACTACGATTATTTCTCGCTATTATTGTGGAAAAATTTCAGGCTTTCGTTCGAACTCCATGTTACCCTCTTGTGAAAATAACCGTGAATTTGAATGAATTTTCAAAATGTTCAATGCACGAAGGATTGCCAGAGTATATTGGCGAGGATTACGCGAGTTATATTCAGAGGGAGATTTTACTGGCAATTTTCAAGGGATGTATACGAGTGGAGCTCACGGGGCTTTCTGAGCGATTTAACGCTTGAAATTTCATTATAAATATTTGAAGTATTATCGTCCCTCTCTCTCTCTCTCTCTCTCTCTCTCTAGCTCGAGGTTGAAAATTTCATGATATTATGTCATATATATGTACAAGAGTAAAAAAAAAAAAAAACATTTACAATAAAGGATCTTTCGATCGACCGTGGAATAATAAATAATTCAGCTAAAAGTAATTTTCTCATATTTTCATGATTGATTAATATTCGAGATTTGAAATGCACACCAATCAACGTACGTGTATAACTCAGTATAGTAATCTCTGGTACACGTTAAATTTTATCAGTTTAAAACATCGGATTAACATATATATATACTTTTGAATTATAAAGAGGTGGGGGGTGTCAAACATCAAGGACATAAATTTGCCAGCTGACATTTTGGTGCAATTAGGGTTTGTCGTTGGATATCGTCCCCTCGCTAATTATGTTCAACTCTCACTCTCGTTGCGGTCCCATACCTCATGGACACCGGTGCAAAATTGATTCGAATTTGAAACTAATCGGTGAGCCCGATACGCAAAACGCGCTTCGATTATTCAATGCTCGATTATTAAATCCCAATGTGAAAGCAATAAACGCAAAAAAAAAAAAAAAAAAAACAATTTCATCGTCCACGAAAAATCTTCTTTTAAATTCAAATTTATAATTTTTGGAGATTACTTTTTTACCAAAATAATGTTAGCCACTTTGGTACTGAATTCGTAGTGAAATATAGTAGATGAAGTGATCGGCCATTTTCAGATAATAAATATTTATTATTATTATTATTGTTGTTATTTAATAATAATTTATCGCTACGTAAAATAATTATTCATTAGAAAATTAACTGTATAATAATTAACCGATACGCAAAACGCGCTTCGATTATTCAATGCTCGATTATTAAATCCCAATGTGAAAGCAATAAACGCAAAAAAAAAAAAAAAAAAAACAATTTCATCGTCCACGAAAAATCTTCTTTTAAATTGAAATTTATAATTTTTGGAGATTACTTTTTTACCAAAATAATGTTAGCCACTTTGGTACTGAATTCGTAGTGAAATATAGTAGATGAAGTGATCGGCCATTTTCAGATAATAAATATTTATTATTATTATTATTGTTGTTATTTAATAATAATTTATCGCTACGTAAAATAATTATTCATTAGAAAATTAACTGTATAATAATTAACCGATACGCAAAACGTGCTTCGATTATTCAATGCTCGATTATTAAATCCCAATGTGAAAGCAATAAACGCAAAAAAAAAAAAAAACAATATCATCATCCACGAAAAATCTTCTTTTAAATTGAAATTTATAATTTTTGGAGATTACTTTTTTACCAAAATAATGTTAGCCACTTTGGTACTGAATTCGTAGTGAAATATAGTAGATGAAGTGATCGGCCATTTTCAGATAATAAATATTTATTATTATTATTATTGTTGTTATTTAATAATAATTTATCGCTACGTAAAATAATTATTCATTAGAAAATTAACTGTATAATAATTAACCGATACGCAAAACGCGCTTCGATTATTCAATGCTCGATTATTAAATCCCAATGTGAAAGCAATAAACGCAAAAAAAAAAAAAAAAACAATTTCATCGTCCACGAAAAATCTTCTTTTAAATTGAAATTTATAATTTTTTAGAGATTACTTTTTTACCAAAATAATGTTAGCCACTTTGGTACTGAATTCGTAGTGAATTATAGTAGATGAAGTGATCGGCCACTTTCAGATAATAAATATTTATTATTATTATTATTATTGTTATTTAATAATAATTTATCGCTACGTAAAATAATTATTCATTAGAAAATTAACTGTATAATAATTAACCGATACGCAAAACGCGCTTCGATTATTCAATGCTCGATTGTCAAATCCCAATGTGAAAGCAATAAACGCAAAAAAAAAAAAAACAATATCATCGTCCACGAAAAATCTTCTTTTAAATTGAAATTTATAATTTTTGGAGATTACTTTTTTACCAAAATAATGTTAGCCACTTTGGTAGTGAATTCGTAGTGAAATATAGTAGATGAAGTGATCGGCCACTTTCAGATAATAAATATTTATTATTATTATTATTGTTGTTATTTAATAATAATTTATACGCTACTTAAAATAATTATTCATTAGAAAATTAACTATGCAATAATTATATGAGAGAAATCAATAAATAATGTTAATTTTCAAATACACAAAAAAAAAAGGAGAAAAAAACCAAATACGTTATGGATGTTGGAATGCTTAATCGAAAGCTGCGCTGATCGTCGAGACTGATTCGGACCATTTTCTCCACGCGATGGATGAGGTCGCGGGGACTTATCGAATTCGCGACGATGCTTGGCTCCCTCAGTGTCATTCTCTCTCTCTCTCTCTCTCTCTCTCTCTCTCGCTCTCTCTCCCTCTCGCTCTCTCCTCTCTCTCTCTCTCTCTCTCTCTCTCTCTCTCTCTCTCTCTCTCTCTCTCTCTCTCCCCACCCCCCTCTTTGTCTCTGTCTCCCCCCCCCCCCTCGCTCTCCCCACCCCCCTCTTTGTCTCTGTCTCTCTCTCTCTCTCTCTCTCAAACACACACACACACACACACACACACGCACACACACACACCATCTACCCACCCACACACTCGGTCGTTCGCGATGTTCGGGGGGAATAAATATCGAGGACGAACGATTTATTTTCACCGGAAGTGAGGTCAGCGCGGTATTTGCTGTACGCTCGATACATTCTACCCTGCACTCGCGCACATTCGTCGAAAAGAGAAATCCTGTGGCGCGTTTGTTTCGAAAAAAAAAAAGTTTAAAATGCCGCAACTCATTGTAACGAGAAGAAAAAAAAAAAACATTTTTTTTTCTCTGATTTTCTTTGGCAAATCTGATTGAATTCATCGAAGGATCCTATCGTCTCGCTCTTTAATTAAAATTTAATTATATAATATAAAGAGAGAGATACGAAGGGCGAGCTTGATATCGGTATAAATATAGTGAGCTGGCAAATTAAATTGGACTTTACAAAGTGGATGTTGTGCAGCAACAAAGGGTTCATGATATTGGATAGTAGTATGCTAAAATACGTTCCTTATATATATATATATATATATATATATATATGTATATATATATATATATATAAGGAACAAAGAAAATTCATCAATATATATATATATATTGATGGATTTTCTTTGTACGTATATAACTTGCAAAAGCTTCCTGTGCTTTTTCCATATCATGAATTCCTTTCCCAGACGTAGTAACTTATCGTTAGTATTTTCGTAAAATATTACCTGATGCATAATTTAAGGTAATATTGACCATCGAAGAAAAAATTTTATATTGTAAAAAAAGCTTATCAATAATAATTATTTAATTGAGGATATTTGTCAGTTCCAAACTATTAACTTATTGGACGTTTAACTGTATTGCCACAGGATCATGAATTATTCTTCAAAGTTCAATCCGTATAGATTTTTTCAAACAATGATGCTTCACGTGCAGGTTAAAATAAGTGATGATAAATATTTCAAACCATATATCACATCGATCAGCCTATGTATTTGCATAAATGCATAATAGATCAACATTAAATTGAAAAATGGTTCAAAAGAATTTTTCTAACCGAAATAATAATAATTCATTATAAAGAAAATATGGTAATTATTTTTGATATATTCAAAATGAAAATAGTTGTAAGATTTTCCGTCATAAAAATAATTAAATATATTCTGATAAATTAATTTCGACATTTCGGGCATGTCAAAGTTCATCAATGATTTTCTTCAGTGTTACTTTGGCAATAACATTTGTCTACGTGAAATGCAAAGCTACTTGTGCCTCTACATCGTTATGTAAATTTAGTTACCACGATGAAAATCCCATGAAGCAAGAGAGAGACTTAGCAGAGTCTCGTTCGTGGGTATAATAAAAGCATCAAGAGAGAAAGAGAGGGAGCGAGAGTCTCGATACTTTGAGAATCCGTGAATATTTTATGGGATTTCCGATTTGGAGCCAGAAAATAGATCGTTACGATGTATTATCGTCGAATAAAGCTTTCTTTTGTTTTTTCAGAATCGTCTTTCGTCGTTCATCGAAGATCGAAGACTTATCCTATATTCATGCTCTCTATCCTTGAGATTTTCTCCACGACAGTACTCTTTAACGTTGAGAAGGAAAAAAAGAAAAGGGTCAGAAAAATCCGAAAAGGTTTGCTCTGAAACAACACAATTAAATAATAAGTTTTTCAGAATTGAAAGGTCCCAAGAAAAACTTATTATTTAATTGTGTTTGGGATCGATTTAATTGTGTTTGAGATCGATAAGAAAATTTATGAAATATCAAAAAAAAATTTGTGGGCGCTGGGGAATAAATATAATTGAATATTTGAGTGGAATATTTTTCGTGAATTGCCTTACAAAATACCAAAAAAAGGGCTGGTATATCACAGCACAGATATAGCTATAATATTCATTTTATTTTTTATTATAAATCCATCATTCGCTGTTAATCATCACACTGAGTTGATGCTCAATATTATTCATCGATTAGATTTGCATAGAATTTCATCGTTAGTGTTATTTAAAATCTCTTCATTAACAATTTTTTTGTAATATTTGACAAAATATCTCACTCTTTTGCTTGCAACGAGAGCTCTCTTTGTAACAAATACCAACTGCCTTAATAATGAGATCCTTTATAATAATGAACCGGTAATTTTTGATTGATTAATTAGCTGAGTGAAAAAAAATTACAATGACGAGTGTCTATAAAACAGAGTAAATCAACTCTCCTATTAATACCTATTTAATTAATGCCTATTTAATTAATACCCATTTAATTAATACCTATTTAATTAATACCTATTTAATTAATACCTATTTAATTAATACCTATTTAATTAATACCCATTTAATTAATACCTATTTAATTAATACCTATTTAATTAATACCTATTTAATTACCCATAAAATTGAGCCAGTAAAAAAACAATTGTATTTTTACCCCGTATTTATTTTCCGATCTCGGGAAATTTCAATTGACCCTCGAGTAAGGTACAGAGTGCTTTGACACGCGAGTGCCAATAAAAAAGACGAGAGGGTCGGTTTAGGTGAACACTCGAGATTCAAGCCCTCCCAGAATCAACGACCATTGACATATCTCGAGGACAATTTTTCAGTATTTCGTTTACTTTCTCTTTTCGAAATACTTTCAAATAAAGTATATATATATGTAACTTAAAAGCAAAAAATTATTTTTATTCAAAAAAAAAATTAAAAATTGTTCTGTAAAAAAGATCGGATAAAAAAAAAGAAAGAGAAGATTCAGCGAAGGAGAAGATTTTAAAAATTGTCGAGAGAATTATTTGAGTAAAAAATGAGACGAAAAACAATTCAAAATAATTTTGAAGCAGATTGAATGACATACTTTTCACATTGTAATTTTTTTTTTATTATCACAGAAACGTCGTAACTCGACTCTGTGCAATTTGTCACGAAATGATTACTCTTGAAGTAGATTGAAAAAAAAAAAAAAAAATGATCTAGCAAAGAAAAAGACGTCCGAGACGTCGGACGAAAAAAAAAAAAAAAAAAAACGCACGTGTCGTCAACACTATGAGGGGGGGGAATGCAACTCTGCAAAGACAATCAGAAAACAGAGCCGGAGGCTGTTATAATTACTCGCAATTCTACCACGTTCATGTTTTTTTTTTCCCTCGAGTTCTTTCCTGCACTCTTCAACGATTCTATCATCTCACCCTTTGCCTCACTTTTTCTATTCTCACTTCTCTCGTTCGTATTTTTCGCATTATTTTCTCACTTCCGGTACGGAAAACAGCCCTAAGCTCCGCGTCCACTGTTCATTTCCCATCGTGATTTTCTATTTTCTTTCATATCCTGGACATCATCGCTACAAAAATGATTAAACAAAAAATTGTTAAAAACTAATTATTTTTTTTAAAATTTATTTGTATAGAAAATTACAATCAATTTCTCCATTATGTTCTTCAAGCATATTTATTTTCGATAATTTCATGTTTTTCACGGACGATACAAAAGGGTTTTTACACATATATAGAATTATTTCATCCTCCCTACTTTTGCATTTGTGAAGTGTAATTTTCTTTGATTCTTATAATGAGCGTGAGAAACGGTCGTGAATCTCATCCTTTGCCTCACTTTTTCTATTCTCACTTCTCTCGTTCGTATTTTTCGTATTATTTTCTCACTTCCGGTACGGAAAACAGCCCTAAGCTCCACGTCCACTGTTCATTTCCCATCGTGATTTTCTATTTTCTTTCATATCCTGGACATCATCGCTACAAAAATAATTAAACAAAAAATTGTTAAAAACTAATTGCACGAATACAAAATTAATGATTTTTTTATTTTTTAATTTCTTTGTATAGAAAATTACAATAAATTTCTCCATTATGTTCTTCAAGCATATTTATTTTCGATAATTTCATGTTTTTCACGGACGATACAAAAAGGTTTTTACACATATATAGAATTATTTCATCCTCGCTACTTTTGCATTTGTGAAGTGTAATTTTCTTTGATTCTTATAATGAGCGTGAGAAACGGTCGTGAATCTCACCCTTTGCCTCACTTTTTCTATTCTCACTTCTCTCGTTCGTATTTTTCGCATTATTTTCTCACTTCCGGTACGGAAAACAGCCCTAAGCTCCACGTCCACTGTTCATTTCCCATCGTGATTTTCTATTTTCTTTCATATCCTGGACATCATCGCTACAAAAATAATTAAACAAAAAATTGTTAAAAACTAATTGCACGAATACAAAATTAATGATTTTTTTTTTTTAAATTTCTTTGTATAGAAAATTACAATAAATTTCTCCATTATGTTCTTCAAGCATATTTATTTTCGATAATTTCATGTTTTTCACGGACGATGCAAAAGGGTTTTTACACATATATAGAATTATTTCATCCTCGCTGCTTTTGCATTTGTGAAGTGTAATTTTCTTTGATTCTTATAATGAGCGTGAGAAACGGTCGTGAATCTCACCCTTTGCCTCACTTTTTCTATTCTCACTTCTCTCGTTCGTATTTTTCGCATTATTTTCTCACTTCCGGTACGGAAAACAGCCCTAAGCTCCACGTCCACTGTTCATTTCCCATCGTGATTTTCTATTTTCTTTCATATCCTGGACATCATCGCTACAAAAATAATTAAACAAAAAATTGTTAAAAACTAATTGCACGAATACAAAATTAATGATTTTTTTATTTTTTAATTTCTTTGTATAGAAAATTACAATAAATTTCTCCATTATGTTCTTCAAGCATATTTATTTTCGATAATTTCATGTTTTTCACGGACGATACAAAAAGGTTTTTACACATATATAGAATTATTTCATCCTCGCTACTTTTGCATTTGTGAAGTGTAATTTTCTTTGATTCTTATAATGAGCGTGAGAAACGGTCGTGAATCTCACACTTGCTGCTGGCACGATCCATATACCATGTATGTAATCATCGAACAAACTGCAAGAATAAAAAAAAAACGCTTTCATAGCTCTTGGGATATGAACGAAAAATATGAGGGTACGAGTTGGGAACGAGGCAATTTTCCCACGGTAAATTATTTTCACCGGAGAATTTTTGGTACGCACGAAAAATCGTGAAAGCGTCAACCGGAGCGTGAATATATGTGTGTGTGTGCAAATATAAAATTGGTATGTATGCAATTCGTACATAAAATATTTTACTTGATATTATATATAGTGAACTATTATATATATATTATATTCATTGTTACGCGTTATTCGAATTCGATTGACTCGATTTGGTAGTTAATAAATTCGAATAAAATTCATCACGCCTGAAAATCCTGCACTTAAAAATTTAATTGAAAGTCGATGACTGCTCGACGAGTTGTAAAAAAATACCCTTATAATGGGGTGAAAATCCGTTTGATTATCAGAGGGCTGCATTGGAGTGGCATGAAGTACGATTGTATTGTTTATTGCGCTAAACTTTAATCAATCCGTTATTATCGATAATCTCGACGAAAAGCTTGAATAGAAAAAAATTGTACAATTTAAAGTTCTTGAGTTAAAAATAATCCCAGAGAAAAATTGATAATTTTATTTTGCTTGAAATATTCTACTATTCTACAAAATTAAAAAAAAAACAACCACACTCTTTGAGTATGATCAGATTTATTTAATAGTTGTCATCATTTATAAATATTTATTTTTCTCATTCATCTTAATTTATTCTTAATTAATCAATCAATTAATTTGGTTGTTTATGGTTTTATTTTAAATTGTTCAAATCTCCCTAGTCTCCCCCATATACAATTACGCCAGCCATTAAACGAAAACCATCCGGTGCGAATGAAAATTGTATTTTGTCTAAATAATAAAAAATAATTTCATGTATTATTTTTTTTTAAATGACGATTTTTTTACGAACAATTTTTCACGAATAATTAACCATCGAATTAATTTTGAATTATGATTACAATTATGCCCTGATATATTGCTTCATATTCATAAGTATATGTATGAAAATTAACTACGAGCATATATAGTGTAAACATATATAAATTCTACTCTGAAGGATACTGCACTATATATATATATATATATATATGTACATACTGGTTGTTCTCTGGCTGCCGGGTGGGGTCTGGTACAAGGCTATGCACTTTATTAAATATTCACACGAGAAACTTGGCGTAAAACCAGCCATACAATTTTTCACCCTCTGTGTTTTGCTCATAGATGTATGACTTGTACGTCGTGGTGCACTATCGGTTCAAAGTTTTTTTTTTTTCTTTTTTTTTTTTTTTTTTTATGCGACCTCAACGTTTTTCCGGTGAAATGATTGGCCCTTTGCCTCGAAAGCGTGTGTGCGCGGTACGTCACGACGATTGTGCGTGTGATATGCATTCATCGCGATACACGCACACACACACACACACATATATATATATATATATATATATATATATGTATATATATGTGTGTGTATATATATATATATATATATATATATATATATATATGTGTGTGTGTGCATACGATGCACTTTAAACAGGTGTAAAAAACTCGGAATGTACTCGCAGCTCGAGTACACTGCAGAAGGTGTGAGGCAACCGTCAGGTGTACGAGGAATTTTATTATTTAAATTTTTTAACAATTATAACACGATATTCAATGTTTGAAATTTTTTTTTCCAATAATATCGTCGTACTCGTGATCGTCGGAAAAATAAATGGAAATCAGCCGGAAAAATGTTGATGAAAAAACGCGATTTGGCATTAATCGTGGTTGGATAACGCCGGATTCTCGTAATCGACGTACACGATGGAAATTTGTTCTCGATGTGTTTGGAAAAAATTTGCGTGATTATTGTGAAAGGTCGAGTCTCGCTGGTTATCGTTATCTCGTTGAGCCCCATAGATCTTGGATTGAGAGGTGAGAATATATCGAGTGATTTTTAAATTTATCAATTACGTGTTCACCTCATAATTTATTATTTATGTTACAAAAATGCAACCGAAAAATTCGTCATATTAAAAAGTGATGAAAAAAAAAAATGTATTAACTATATTTTATTATCTAAAAAAAAAATGATTGCCAATGAAATTTTCGCAACCGTTCAAATTTTTCAATTGATCGCCATTTTCAAAAATAATGAAAAAAATTATTAATTAATATTTAAAATTATTACTGTTATTCGCTGTCATTTTTTTTTTTTTAATTTAATGGCAGGAGTGATTATGCATATATATAGAGAAACGTGATTTGTTGACTCAGGGCAATTTGGATCATCCTTCACGCTACGACACTTTGCATGCTGGGAATAATAGTCAATAGCGCATACAGGGAGTACCAAGATGTGCCGGTGGTCACTGTCGTCGATTCGGACAATTACCCATCGGACAAGCTCGAATTTCCCGGTAAAATTTTTCTCGTTTCTTCTCAAATGTTTATCCACTTTTTGTTTGTAACATATATACGACGACGAATAAATAAATAAAAAATATAAATAAGCATAATCAGTTATTATCAATGAAATTTCAATAACTTTCAGGAATTGCTATATGCAATATAAATAGAATTAGCCGAAAAGCCGCCATCGGGCTCGCAAACGAAATGTGAGAATTTATCTTATTTTGTCACATTGGAAATTTAACGAATTTTTATTTTCCATTCCTCGATTTTTTTCAGCATGGACGCAAACGTTACTAGTCTAAACTTGGTCGAAATTTTGCATCTGATACAGCAGTTTGGTGGCCTTTATGATTCTAACGTTCAAACAAATATTACGTCAGAGAAAAATTTGAATGAACTTCTCGTTAAATTCCACAAGGGCAATTATGACGTGACAAGGATATTGAAAAATGTACAATAAGTATTAATAAAGGATGAATATAGCAGCAAAAGTTTTCTGTCGAGATAAAGCTCTTGAAAAAAAATATATATATATAGAATAGTAAGAGTCTTTTACTTAATGAAAAATTGATGTTCAAACAAATATTACGTCAGAGAAAAATTTGAATGAACTTCTCGTTAAATTCCATAAGGGCAATTATGACGTGACAAGGATATTGAAAAATGTACAATAAGTATTAATAAAGGATGAATATAGCAGCAAAAGTTTTCTGTCGAGATAAAGCTCTTGAAAAAATATATATATATATAGAATAGTAAGAGTCTTTTACTTAATGAAAAATTGATGTTCAAACAAATATTACGTCAGAGAAAAATTTGAATGAACTTCTCGTTAAATTCCACAAGGGCAATTATGACGTGACAAGGATATTGAAAAATGTACAATAAGTATTAATAAAGGATGAATATAGCAGCAAAAGTTTTCTGTCGAGATAAAGCTCTTGAAAAAAAATATATATATATAGAATAGTAAGAGTCTTTTACTTAATGAAAAATTGATGTTCAAACAAATATTACGTCAGAGAAAAATTTGAATGAACTTCTCGTTAAATTCTACAAGGGCAATTATGACGTGACAAGGATATTGAAAAATGTACAATAAGTATTAATAAAGGATGAATATAGCAGCAAAAGTTTTCTGTCGAGATAAAGCTCTTGAAAAAATATATATATATATAGAATAGTAAGAGTCTTCTACTTATTGAAAAATTGATGTTCAAACAAATATTACGTCAGAGAAAAATTTGAATGAACTTCTCGTTAAATTCTACAAGGGCAATTATGACGTGACAAGGATATTGAAAAATGTACAATAAGTATTAATAAAGGATGAATATAGCAGCAAAAGTTTTCTGTCGAGATAAAGCTCTTGAAAAAAAAAAAATATATATAGAATAGTAAGAGTCTTTTACTTAATGAAAAATTGATGTTAATACGTATTTTTAAATATAAATTTTCAGTTATCGCCAACTTGCGCCGATGGACTGTCGTCGTGCCATTTCCGAAGCGAGCTGAAAAATTGCTCGGACATCTTTGCATTTCGCAAGACTCAGGACGGTTATTGCTGTACTTTTAATTATGCCCGAGAGTCCGACGACATTTCAACGTGTGTTGATAAATTATATAGCTTCATAATTTGATTGGAAAAAGCCAAAAAAAAATCATTCGTTTATTTGTATAATTAAATAAGGGTTAGGAAAAAAAATATTAATAAAAATATTAACAGTGGTGATGAAAGGATAATATAAAAAAAATCATTAAGCATTGTCGATCGAGTAAAGGAAAAATGTAGTGAATTAGTTGGCTCAGGATGAGCCATAAATTTAAAATCAATTATGTAAATGTAAATTTTTTTATGGAGAAATATATTTTCTTTTTTTTTCAACAGATTTGATGGTACAAAAATGGATATATCGCCTCAGCCATATTACATCAACAGTCTTGGGATCACCAACGGGCTCTCGTTGGTAATGGAGCCATACGCCGAGGATTATTATTTTCCATTGCTCCCTATAATAGGATGGAAAGTGAGATAATTTTTTAGTATACAAAATATAGCTTGATATAAATTTTTCACGAAGATAAATTATTCCATAAAATTTTTTTGATCCATGACAATTTTTTTCACACAAATTTATTTCTCGATTTCCGGTTTAAGCTGACGGTGTTCAGCGCTCGTGATTATCCGGACAACCAAAGTGGCTCAGTTTCCGAGGCTCTTCTCTCACCGACGACCGAGAATTTTATCGAATTGGACGTTACTTCTTTCTACAGCACGAAAGAAATACGTAGTGTATCGATGGAAAAACGAAAATGCATTTTTCAGAACGAACTTCCGGTATTGCACGCTGGCTACACTCACAGCGATTGCCTCGTCGATTGTCGAGCAGCCGTTATATGGGAAACGTGCAAATGCAGACCGTTCATGTTTCCGAGACGTGGTAACGATCAATGTATGTGATAAACCAATTTAGGCGAACAAAAAATTTAGGCGAACGATAAAAATATTGTAATTGTTTTTTTTTTTTTAAACATTTTTAAAAGTAATTTTTAATTAATTTTTCTGAGTAACTAAAAAAAAAAAAAACCTTTTACGAGCTTTTTTTAAATGGAAAATTTCCTTTTTTTTAATTTTAAATGGAATATTTTCGCCAAATATTTAATACATTTAATACGGATATTAATTTTTTTAATTTAATTATTTAATTGGAAATATTAAAATTAATTGAATTTTCTGTAAAAGATTCACGAAAGGTTTGCACCACTGCAGATACTGAATGTTTGCACAAGAACAAAGGTAAGATTATTAAATGAAAAAAACATTTTCATCAAAATTATTTGTTATAAGAAAATAATTAATCATAAAGAGTGTACAGATAATGATATTTTTTTTCTCTGGTTTTTTTTGAGCCACATACAGGAAGATTTTCTCGCACAAAATTAAGGAAAAGGTGGAAAGTAAATACAAAATAAGCGCGGAAACCGAAAAGCTTTGCCACAGTTGTTTTCCTGCCTGCGAAGATATTCGTTATTATCTTCACAGTTCAATGGCCTATCTCGACAGAGGCATCTATCACACAGAATTATTGTAATTTACACGAAGATTTTACTATTCGAATAATTTTTTTTTTTAAATGACTGAAAATGATTATGTTCAAGAGAAAAATAAGTAATAATATTGAAAAAAATATTCATTCACTAAACGGAAAAGTTTTTTTAATTGTTCATAAATAGTTGGACAGTGTGCTATAAATTATTATTTTTTCATTCGATTTCATCTTTGACCCAAATTCGATTTTTCTGATAAAATAATATTTATTAATTATGCATTAATTATTAACAAATTAATTGATGAAAAAATAATAATTCTCGAAGGAACAACGTTCGTCTTGAAAATCAGAGCATCGTTCACATTTATTTCACGAAGCATGGAAGTGTGAGATTGAAGCAGGAAGCAGCCTATTATTGGTACGAACTACTCAGTAAGTAATTTTTTTCTCAATTAGATTATTATTATTTTTTAAAAATAATATTGTTTGAGGAAAAGGCGATTGTTAAACAAAAATTCATAACATGAACAATTTTTTTCCCGGTTGTCCCATCGACAGGCAACGTAGGTGGAATCTGCTGTGTCTTTATCGGCTTCAGCCTGATAAGTGTCGTTGAATTCTTCTACTTTACGCTCTGCATGCTTCACCAATTTTTTCGTCCCAAGAGAGAAACGATCAGGACGAACAGCACGACGAGAAGAACTCGATGGGGAATAAATTTGAGAGAAAAAGGAAATCCGAAAGGTTTTGTTGGAACTCTTTATTGGAACGAATTCTTGGCTCACAGTAGTGTGATGGAACACGATGGGAAGATTCAACGAATTCAAGTGCGAAGGTATTAATTTTTATAATATCGGAATAGAAAAATCACGCACAAAAATGATTAACAAATTTTATAAAAAATTTGTCAAATGAGCGAAAATTATATAATTATTATCAAATAATTAAGAATCATTCTTCTATGATGAAATTTAATTGTTTTTTTTTTTTTTTTTTTATAGAATAGTTATTACAAATTATTCTGAATGTTTTTTCATTGAATTGTACCTGCCGATAATTCCATATGTAACATGCATTAAAATTTGAATGAGAATAATTACGTTGAAAAGTTTTTGTGAATATTTATATCGAGTATTTGACGCCAAATCAACAGGGTAAAAAAAAAGTTATTTAAATTTTTCATTGCACCTAAATTATAATTAATTCCGTTCGCGACAGAAGCTCGAAAATTTGGTTTTTCAAGAAGGAAATTTCTGTAAAAAATTTGTGAATAAACGATAATAGAAAGAATTTCGTCCGTAAGTTCACACCGATTTTTTTTTAGATCTGAAAATTTACATGGGTCTCTTTGTTGGTGTTGCCTTGCAACATATTAAGTGTAAAAAAACAATCATGGCTTTTCGATTTGGCCTACATATTACCTACATATATATATTATATTTTGATTACGAGGTGATTCGATCGTATCGTCACGACCTTCAATCAGCCGAACGTATCGTGACCTATTTTCAAGAATTTTTTCAAGAAAAAAAAATGATGTCTGACCTCGAGTTTGTGCCTCTATACCCAAAATGGAGCTTCAGGCCCTTTTGACAATCGATGCTATTTTTTTTAAGTGATAGGAGACCTTTTTTCATCTCTATACAATTTTTAGCTGGGACTATTAAGTTGTTAATGGGTCTCGTTTATTGATTTGATTGATTAAAGTCGTAGCAACAAAACTGTCTGCTATGGAAATTGAAAAAATGATCCCTCTTACCATGATCTCCTCTTCCACACACGACGAACGAAGTAATAATATAATAATAATATTAAACGTAATAGAATATTTTTTGGAATGAACTATAATATAGTTTTATGCTATAAATACATTGACGATAAGTCAAAAGAAATTTTTCACCTACAGACGTCAGCGGAGGCTTTGTGTCAGCACAACTGTGTTTGGATAATTTTAATCATCGTACTGGCTGACACCACGTGTAGTCAAACTTGGTGGTGAGGCCATGAACTTTGACAAAAACGAGTTCAAATAATAAAATATGTGATGAAGAAAATATCTTCGGTGGGACGTATTTTCTTTCGTATTTTAATTAACATAATAAGCACATTCATTTTCTAATATATTTTATAAGAAGAAGTGTGGGTGGGTAATCAGGTGGGAACGTTGGTATTTAAAGACGACCGATACAACGAGATATTAATCTGTTCAATTTGCTCTTCATTTGTGAGCACTATTCGAATCATTTGCTGGTATCGTCATGAACATATGTTACGCACTTTTGGCCCTGTGTCTTGTTGGCATCTCAGTTGAACCGGTTCAAAGTGGTTGGAGATGGGCACCTACGATTGCACCTACACCGATTCCGGATAATTGCAATAATTTACAAATTCAACCAAATTTCGACATCGATAGGGTAAGTTTTGAAAAAAAAAAAAAAAAACAACAAGAATTAATTGAGGCATTCTCGAGGATTCTCTAAAATATAAGCTGAATAAATTCAATTTAATTTGATTTTTATGACGATGCATTGTGTTTGTAATAATTTTTTAACGAGTTTGATCAGTCTTGGATGGATTAATTTTTTTTCTTTGAGTCTCAATAAGATTTTTCACCGTTAATTGTGTATGTTTTCAGTATATGACGGGACGATGGTATCAAATTAAAATATACCTTACAGATCTGACGATCGGGTATCCCTCATGCGGTTATATTGATTTTATTCGAACGAATGACGGATCGATCAAGCAGATTAATTATATGGCGTTGTTTAGGTAAGATGATGAAAATATTATACTTTCTTTCATTTTCCATTTATTTTCTTTACTTTTTTTAACCTCTGAGAAAACATGTGAGTATACAGTCAATCGATGATTTTCAGCGAGCGAACATTTCTAAACTTCACCAGTACCGTTAGCTTTCCCTATGACACTGAAAGGGCTCGTTTTACGAGCAAAGTTGATAATAGCAATTTGGAATATAATGAACGAGTTTTGGGAACCGACTACGATTCCTATGCGGTTCAGTACAAGTGTAAACAACCAACCTGGAGGAGTCCAAAAAAAAAGTATGATTTATATTTAGCTTTTTACATTACTTTTTAAACACAATTAATTTATTTGGTGATTTTTTTCTATTTATAAATTATTCACTTAATTATTGCTACTTTAAATAAGAATTGTCATTTAATTATTTGACAGTGGACCGCACGCAGTGATCTTGACAAGAAGTCAAAATCCTTCGCAGTCCGCTCTTGCTGGCATCACCGAAATTCTCAACAGGAACATAATTAATAGTGATACATTTAATTTGACGATGATCGATCAAGATGGGGACTGCGAGACAGTGTGGCTCAGACACGCCGCTCAAATACATCAGTGACATGAAAAAATTTCCTCGAAGTGCATTTGCAGAGCTCAGCAGCCTGTCAACAAAACATCTGACGAACCCTAAAATTCTGTAAAATGAACGAAATAAATAAATAAAAATAATTATACTTGGTAGTTCGAAGGTAACGTGTGATGGAAATTGTAATACAGTGGGACCTCGTTATAAGGAATCGCAAGGGGCTGTAGGGGAATTTCGTGAAAAGTCGTAAAATCCGGCCCCACCAGTATTATTATTATTAATTGGCTCGTCTCTGATAAGCCTTGTGGAATTTCTATATTTGTCTTCTGTGTACTCCGCGATCTTTGCCGGAGGAAAAATTGGTGAAAAAGAACGAACGAGGCAGATTGTGACCCGAGTCTTTTTTGGAATGAATTTTTATCCCACTCGAGTGAAACTGAGCTCAACTCAATCTGGATTCAGAGTCGATAAGCCCAAAATTAATCATTCGCAAGGAAAAATGTTCCGGTCTAAAAAAATCGAGGGTTGCAATTCACCCCGGGCTTTCAAAATAAAGGAAAAAATTTTCTATTCAAGAATTTTTTGTACAATACTTTTTTGAAATAATGACCGAATGGAAAAAATATTTTGAGCTAACAAAAATTGCCGATTCAATTCGATCAGTCGGAAAACCTAAAAATTATCACGTTCCAATGAGAAAAAAAAAAAAAAAAAAAATCTAGTTTCGCTGATCGCGTATGCAATGGAAAAATTTTAATACAAAAATAATATTGGGCGTGTGTGCGCTTGTGTGTGTATCGGGAAGGAATTTTATGTCGCCAATTTTTACAATGTCCTTACTCCCGATCGAGACTTTTCATTTTCTTACTAACCCAAGCTATATATATATATATATATATATATCCATATATCGTTGGCCTATAGTTAAAAGGGCGTATCGAGTGTGTATAAGCATAGCTTACTCCCAAGCTATATATATATATATATATATATATCCATATATCGTTGGCCTATAGTTAAAAGGGCGTATCGAGTGTGTATAAGCGCAGCTTACGTCTGCCTTTCTGACATTTTTAATCATCGATGTACATATAACAAGCCCACTAAATATAACGATGTTTGGATTGTAGATAAGCTGAGTGGATGCCAGAGTTTCTTGCGCATCCGGCGCATCCGCGCATCAAATTCCCAAGACTAAATTCAAAGTGGATATCGGTAAGAGAGAAGAGAGAGGAGAACGTATCACTACCAAGCGCGAAACAAATTTGGATAGTAATCTTATATAGCAGGCGCGCTGCGAAACTTTTTAGCATGCATGCACTACCGTGCCATATATATATATATATATATATATATATGTAGATATATGTATACATATATATATATATATACATGTATATATAAATATATTTATATATTTATATATATACATATATATATATATATATATATATATATATATATATATATATATATATATATATATGTATGTATATATATACATATATGTGTATATACCGTATTATATCTGTTCTGTCAAGCGTTCGCGACTACGTATCACGGTCCTTCTTGGTCTCGAAAACTTTTACTGCACATTTCACTCTGATGACTCTAATAATAAATAAATATAATAATAACAATAGCAATAATAATAATAATAAAATACAAGTTGATATTTTCATAAAATTGGCTTTTCTCGTGAATTAACCGTTTTTTTGTTCATTGAAAAATAATAAAAATGAAAATTATTAAGAGTATACACTAGTGGAGTGGATCAATGATGAAAACTCGTTGATTTTTTTTTCCTGTTTATATCTTGTTTTCAGAGTTTAGTCGACTATTATAATTTCGTGAGAATAAGATGGTTGGCAAAATGTGCTCGATTTTGGGGCACAAGTGGATCCCACACAGGCTTTATTTTTTAGTATATATAAATAATTATATATAATTAATTATAGTGTATATAAATAATTATATATAATTAATTATAGTATATATAAATAATTATATATAATTAATTATAGTATATATAAATAATTATATATAATTAATTATAGTATATATAAATAATAATTTATAGTATAGTTCATGGGATTCAGCTTGAATCTCATGGCCCGGGATTCGTCGTACTCGGTCGAGTGTAGAGTGCACATTTGCGATACCAGAACGATATTATACGAACCTCTTGGGCGTCGACAATTCACACTCAAGCCAAGAGAGACGAGATGACGCCCGGTACTCCATTTTCTGTCGTTCACCATCGTCGAGGTACGGAATTTCAAGTGACACCGGATGCTGATATATATATATATATATATGTATATATGTATAAATCTTTCGTATACATCAATATGTAATAACGCAAGCATATCTATATTGTGCTATATACATATAGATATTATACATGCATGCAGCAACCTCTGTCGTCGCTTTAAACTTTGAAGTTAAACGACGAGTCAGCTAAAGTTTTCTCGAGCAAAGCCTCTCTAAACTCGATGATTACTGATACGATATATATATATATATAACTAATACCCAACCCCACGAGTCTCGAAGATTTATTGGATGGTCCAGAGATACGAATACAGGGTCAAAGGGTACATTCAAGTTAATCCTGAATGGAGAAAATTTAAAACCCTTGCCAATTTATAATTAATTAATTATATTATTTATAATTATTTATAATTATACATTAATATTTAATTGTATTATAGAAAAATAATTATTAAAAATTTTGAATGATTGTTTTGCTGGAAATATCTGGGAAATTGTGCTATAAATTTACGAAAAGAGATAATAAAAACGATGTCAGATATCGTTCGTGAAGAATTTGTCGAGTACTCAATCGTTTTTCGACATTCATGCGTGTATATATATATATATATATACGCGTGCGAAACCGCGGGAAGCAGCTAGTACATATATATATATATATGTATATGCCAGGGCTCGATACACACTTCAGGACCAAACGAGAGTTTCTGGGTCTACGTGAAATGTTCTATTCCGCATAGACGATCATGCGAATGTATAGAGAAACCGAGAATCTCTATGTGCTATATATAACAGATGCTCCCAAAGCAAGTATATCGAGCGCGATGCGAGGGGGTGTAAAGTGTGAGTATATGTACTATGTATATATAATATATATATTTTACGACAGGGCCGAGTGCATCTCACTCTCAGGTCTCTTTTCGTTCCACCTTTATATAAAATTCAAGATGGTGAGATCAGATGTATGTGATCGGAATGCAATGCTCGCAGTTGCACCCGATTCGTGTTTTTCGTTTCTTTCTTTTTGATTCCTTTCCCTTCGACTACCTCTCGTCGATATCACACCCAGGCATGTACAACGTGGTTTGCTCCTTCTATGAGGAATGTCCGGCATGGATGAGTCGTGAAATATATATGGGGAATTAAATTGAGGGAAAAATGGAACACCGGGGTAAAATGAAACACTCTCCGAATATAATGAAAATTCGTCATTACGATTTTTTCATGAAGAAAAAAAATATTTTTAGAATAAACAAATGATGCATCCATTAGTCCGATAAATAATGTCCACTGCAAATGATTAATTATTGAAAAATATTTTTAGTTACTCGAAAAAAAGATCCAACTTTAATTATCTCTCTGATTATTGATTATTATCATCATCGTAAAATAATTCACGATATATATAGGGAATGAAATTGAGGGAAAAATGGAACACCGGGGTAAAATGAAACACTCTCCGAATATAATGAAAATTCGTCATTACGATTTTTTCATGAAGAAATAAAATATTTTTAGAATAAAATAATGATGCATCATTAGTCCGATAAATAATGTCCACTGCAAAAGATTAATTATTGAAAAATATTTTTAGTTACTCGAAAAAAAGATCCAACTTTAATTACCTCTCTGATTATTGATTATTATCATCATCGTAAAATAATTCACGATATATGTTTTTGGTTAAATTTCAAATTTTGGCTTGAAACAGTCGAAAGGGTTTGTACATCGTGAAAATCATATTTTCTTTACCTTCGTACGTTCTTATTCTGCCCCAGACTCGCCTTTTGTATGCATATATCATGAAATATCTGCCAGACGTGTATAAATATAGACTTCTTATGCTCACTCGGTAACAACGAGGGATAGAATAAAAAACGAGGAGAAAGATCGTGAAGACCGAGAATGAGTAAAATAAAGCAAAAAAAAAAAGGACGAATCTTGTTACACGAGAGGATAGAGAAATCCGCAAAAGGGAAGGAGGGACGCAGGGGGGGGGGGAGGAAAAATCTCTCGGCTTACGAAGTAGCTGATTGAGAGCAAACGTATCGTCTTATCGTTCCATATCCTACTGAATAACTATATATTCCAAGTCCACAAGTACGCTTGTGAATTCACTATGTAGGTCGTCGAGGGTGGATAAAAAATTCTCGGATGAAAAGAAATATTTAAAAAAAAAAAAAAAATTATATACTTACGTTTCTGATTACTGCTAAAGGGATTTAATAATTAAGTATGTAAAAAATATATTATTTTTCACACAAAGTATTCTTTTAAATTACGTTTCTGATTACTGCTAAAATAATATATGAAATATATGAAATATATATATATATGAAATAATATATGCTAAAATATAAAATAATATATGCTGCTGTGCTATGCTAATTTAAAAGAATACTTTGTGTGAAAAATAATATATTTTTTACATACTTAAGTATTAAGTCCCTTTAGCAGTAATCAGAAACGTAATTAAAAAAAATACTTTGTGTGAAAAATAATATATTTTTCACACAAAGTATTTTTTTAAATTACGTTTTTGATATATGATCTATATGCTCGACTTTTCCAGAGTGAAAAATCACGATAAACGTGCTTGTAAATAATATATGTAATATATGTAAGATCATATATTTTTCTTCACCCGAAAGAGAGATCGAAGTGCTACAGGAAGATACGGGTATCGGGTATAGTAAAAAGTACGGTAAAGTAAAAAATACCAAAATATATCATTACGTTTTTATCTTTTTATCGTTAATTGGACTATGCATTAATTGAGTTTACAATATATTATACATTATACATTATTATCAAGATAACAATAAGAAGGAACGCCATCATATTTACATATAAAAATATATCTTATCACGAACGATCGTTACTTATATTATATTTATGTATAGATAAAACATTTCTCAATGTGTATATATGTATATAATATATGTGTATTTCATTTATATACAATTATGTTTTATAATTTTCACTCCTCGCATGATACGTTTTTTCATTACTTCAATCCATCACATTTTCTTTTTTTCGTTTTATTTTAGAGACACAAAAAAACAAAGATATAGAAAGAGGGAGAAGGGGAGAGAGAGAGAGAGAGAAGCGTGCATTTTTCATACTATTTTTTTTCCAGTGACTAGTAAAAAAGAAAATGTCAAATGTACCTATATGAAAGCTCGACCGAGAAATTGTAGATTTTTTCCTATCGAGGATTCGATATTCCGATAAATACATCGAGGGAGTGGGTATTCGTTGAGAAGGACGATGCGAATTTTTTTCTCTCAGTTAGGTACGATTTGCCGTACATGTTTTTCTTTTTTTTTTTTTTGGTACAGACTCTCATCGACAATTCTAATGCATATATCATATATGTGGTATTATCATTATTATATATAACTTACTATATTTTCGTTCAACGTTACTTTTCCAAGAGATGTTTTTTTTTTTAATTTTTTTTTAACTATTCTTCATCGTTAACAACGAGATATATATAATTATTACTTTTCATAAAACGCTTCGCTTCAAGTGTGGTTTTCTTTTGGTTCTGTTTTATCGTATTTGTTATTATAAACACCTGTGAATGTTTGATTAGCTCGCCGCTGGTTTGCGTTGACTTAATAATTGTTCCGAGCATTATCGATCGAACGATCGTTCAGGTGACGTTAGACTTTTCCATTAAATTATAATACGGAGCATTCCAGGTCGAATTAACAGGATCGTCATCCTCACACTTTTATTTTTCTTTGCTCTTAGCATATTTTAGGATATCAGAAAAAAAAAAATACTTCCCATAAATTTTTAGATAAAAATATATCAATTCAGTCAAATCATCGTGAATAATTTTTCATAAGAATAATTGTAGCCATTTATTTAACATAATAATTATTAATAAACCTCATTTGAATCGTCACTCTTCATTTGAACTAAAAATCATTTCTTAGATAAGAAACAACAAAAATTTCTCTTATAGACAAAGAATTCATTATGCGCATCAATTTTTGGAATTATCTGTAAATTTTTGTGCAGTAATTTTTTAATCGTATTTATGAAATAATGAAAGGAAACAAATAAATTATAAACTTTTAAGGGTTATAGGTTATAGGTTTATCGAATTAGCTAGGAATGCCCCATACATATATATATATATAAATAGGGCTTGTGGTCAACAAGAGGTCATGTGGAATCCGTAATTGCCCTTCATCGTATCCCTCGAATTAGGGAACGCAAAGCTCAATGTACAATGCGGACTAATGAGGTTTAGGATCACCTGGAACCCATCAACATGCCGTCCTCGACGTATTGCCAAGAAGCAAACATATTTGCTCTCCTGGTTTACGAAGGTTACACGCTCGGAATAATACAATTTTCCGATAGATGGCACTTTTTTATATTTTCTTTCTCAAGTCCTCCAAACATTAAAAGATGGCGATCAAAGCTCTCAAATAAATATTTTTTAAAAAAGAGCCATCACAGCAAAATAAAGTCTTTTACGATAAGAATTTCGAAAAATCTCCATAAATTCACAATCTCCCCCACAAAATATTTGAAAAGCGAGTTGAATCTCCATAAAAAAAGTACAAGAATGATAAAAATTAATTAGGAGTTGAGGTTCTGAAATAAAAATTTTCAAAGTGCTGCAATTGAATGGAAAATAAATTTAAAAAAATGTACAAAGTCCCAATTTATCACGTTGGTGTCACTATAAAAAAAAAAAAAAAATTGCAAGGTGAACGAAGTTGTTAAAAATCGATAAATCATTGCAATTGGAAATTTAATTTCTTCATTTTTTCAAAACTGACTGTTATCATGAAACTTTCACAATTTCCACAATCTCGAGTATCGACAATGTTATCTTTGAGATATTGTGCCCTCGAGCGAAAGACACAAGTCACACGATTTTTCCTTACGAATAATTCAATGGGATACATTCGCATCTTCGTGGCCGATTTTGTATGTGCCTGAGTCGAAACGTTCTCGCATCTACCAATGTCGAGGAAAAGAAAAAAAGTTTCACTCCATTCTGTAAATTTTTCTCAGCCCATATATATTTATAAGAATTTCTCACAATAAATTCTAGCTCGGAAATCAAGCTCGAAGTCTCTTGATACGTATCAATGAGCTCTCTTTTTTCTCGTTAAAAAAGAAAATTGCGAACGAGTGACAATTTTCCCAATTTTTTTTTTCTTTTCTTTCATTTTCTCCTCATTGTGTTTGACATAATCCTTGATATACTGAAATTTTCTCCAGTTGCTCCAATTCACAATTCTCCGAAGTAAAACTTTCTACCTCACAGAGTATTCTTGTTATTCGCAATTCAACGTGAGAGCGCCGCAGAGTAAAACGTGACGATGAGAAATGTACTAATTTTTCGTACTTTATCGAGGCTCCACTTTGAATATCTGCAACATAAATAATGCAGAATTCGTTTTTTTTTTTTAATTTTCATTAATTCATCGGAGGGGTGGGGGGGTTAATTTTTAGAAAAATGTAATTAATGAAAAATATTTGCATAACAAAAAAAATAATGAGTCGAAAATAATTTAAGGTATTTAATAAAAAACGTTTTTTTCATCGAACACAAATACATATTCAAATTGCTGGAGGATATTATTTGTTTGGATGGGGAGAAGGAATAATAAAAGGAGTCTGTAAAATCGCCCAGGGGGCGACACGTGAATTGTCCGATGTGGATTTTAGCGAGCTTCGGACTCATCGGTCACCAACGTTATTTTACCAAATGCCCTTCCGGCATCACATATATATGTATATATATATATATATATATATATATATACATATATATATATATATACATATATATAATATAGGGACTGGAAATAGTGTTACGGACAAATAAACATTCGAATTGAAAAGGCCCCAGAGCATTTCACAAGTAGATATGTCGAACAAAACAGCAGTCTGGCAAATTCTCATGTGTTGTATATTCTCAAATCCATGAATATGGGGATGAAAAGATTTTTCTGCGACACCAGTCAATTATTATCTAACTTCAATTATTGCCAGTATTAAATTACAGACAATGTAATTAATTCTGATGCATAAACAATACTTTGACAATAAATATATTTTACAACATGAAAATTAATCGTTATACTATTTTATAGTATAGAATTTATTATAGATATATCGAATAAATAATTAATTATTTCAAGCAGTTAATTGATGACGTCATTATTTGTTTGATTTAAATTTATTCATCAAATATATCAATCAGTTAATTGATTTACAATTATAATTTTTTTTACAAATATACGATTCTTATAGCGCTGATAATTTTTTTTCCTCATTCTTTCAGTTCCGAATGTATTTTAAATTCATATGACGTTCGATCAATACACTCTTACGAATCCAATAATTTCGTGAAACGAGAAATATATAAAGATACCATTTTCTCGTCTCGATGCAGCCTGTGGGAATAGGAAAAATCACGAACGATATGGTGGCGCGATGGGTGAGCAGAGGTGGGGCGGGGGGTGGGGGTGGGGGGGCAAGTCAATTCGTTATTTTCGACAAGCTATTCTCGATCCGTCCACGACTATATACAGTCGTCGATTTAATAAATCAATGAATGCCGGAAAACGTTTGATTAAATTCGCCAATTTTCCATTCAGGCTACGAATTTCACGTATACACACACAGCTGCTTTCGTTATATGACACACACGTGCCGGAGAACCCCTGAGGTTTTTTAAGCGCACGTTAATTGTTAATAAAAAAAAAATCAATTGCCATGAGAGATACGTGAATTTTATACGAAATGTCATTAATTAGTCTATATATATATATCAATTCTATAAAAGGTAAAAAAAAGTCCAAATTTCAATTGCTCAACGATGTATGATTATAGTTGGCAAGAAAAAATATAACAATACAGGATTTTGCAATAATGACTAATTATTTTTTTACATTTTGACAAATATTTAAGTTCATTGACTGAAACTGCTGTAACTTTGGTTCCACTTTGTGTTTAATTTCTTAATAATTGCTGGCTTGAAAATTCCCTTCATTGGTTTACAATCTTTGTTTAATTTTTTACAGAATTTTTATGTCGGGCAATCCATTTTCGCTTCGGAGAATTTAAAAGGGCTCTCATAGCCTTAAAAATGGATATATCGAGACTCTAAGTCTTCAAAACCCTACAAACGAGCTTAAATCATCAGTTGAACAGTATGGGAAAGTTATGGCCATTGAATTATTGACTACTTTTCGGGTGCTTATCAGTACCTGCGATGTCCAGAAATTTCGTTCTGCTTCTTTTCCTCCTTCTTTCTTTCTGGTTTCACTTTCATCATATTATCAGATGGACTTTTTTCCACTGATTATGAATCGTCTCGAGATTTTGTCAAAATATAAAAAGAATTCGAAAACTGACAAAAAGCTTAACAAAAAATTCCGTAGCTGCATTAAGCTACATTGTGCTGTACAAAAACATCCACAACACGTTCATCCACTCGTCATATATTATCCAAAAAAATTAATTTAAGAATATAAGATACTAACAGAAAAAATAAAATAAAATAATAACAAATAATGATAGCTAAGAAATTAATTTCTATACAAACAATAAATAAGTTATATATAGATAAAACGGTTCCTAACTGTATATATATATATATATATATGTACATAGAGGGAATTATTAATGTGCTCGAGTGGAGGAAAATGTCAAGCCGAGCATTGAAAGCCCCATGACTGTTCGTGCGAAGCTCGCACGGTGTGGTCGCGATTTACCGACGCGCGATTTCAATTACCCTTCCCGTTTGCATCCTCTCTCTCTTTCCCCATAGAGCGGGTTTATGTGCGGTAGGTTGAGGGTTTCCGCAGCACCGACCAACCGTGAAAGTTCCACCGTGGCATCTAGCAATAGCTCCCCCCTCCCCGCCCTTCCCCGCCCTTCCATCACTTATACGTGTTGCCGAGTTTGGCAGGGATTTCTGGCTCGCATTTTCCTCATGGTGTACACATGCACATACACACACAGAGAAAAAAAAAAAAAACCCCTTCAGAAGATCCAGCCGCATTGATAATTTTTCCATTTTCACCTAATCTGATTGAATCTTTTATTCGATCGTCGTGAACGTCAGCCGTTTTCGAGTTTTCTCAATAGCCAATATACAATGTATATAACAGTCAATACAACGTATATATTCTATTTAATTGACAGATTAAAACTCCCTTTTCTGATAATACTATTTTGAATTCTTTCCATCATGTTATTTTATCTTTAAAATTCAATTTACAGTACAACAAGCTTGGAAAAAAATAAACTTTTCAGTTGATACTTTTAAAATAAATCAATTTCATATAAATAATCCACTTTCAGACAATTTATGAATCTATCAATCCACAATTGATTACAAGTTAATATTTATATAGAAATTAAATAAATATATATGTACATACATAAATAAAGTATTTATAAAAATTGAATTGAATGTCGTAAATTTGTTTTCAATCCTCAATTGATTACAAGTTAATATTTATATAGAAATTAAATAAATATATATGTACATAGATAAATAAAGTATTTATAAAAATTGAATATTTATCAATGTCATAAATTTGTTTTTACTTAATTTTCAGCTGTTTATGCAGACCTTCTCATGTCGTTTGACAATTTGAAATATTTTCACTTTTTCTTGAAACTCCATTAGATAAACAAGCTTGAAAAAAAATAAACTTTTCAGTTGATACTTTTAAAATAAATCAATATCATATAAATAATCCATTTTCAGACAATTTATGAATCTATCAATCATCAATTGATTACAAGTTAATATTTATATAGAAATTAAATAAATATATATGTACATAAATAAATAAAGTATTTATAAAAATTGAATATTTATCAATGTCATAAATTTGTTTTTACTTAATTTTCAGCTGTTTATGCAGACCTTCTCATGTCGTTTGACAATTTGAAATATTTTCACTTTTTCTTGAAACTCCATTAGATAAACAAGCTTGGAAAAAAATAAACTTTTCAGTTGATACTTTTTAAATAAATCAATTTCATATAAATAATCCATTTTCAGACAATTTATGAATCTATCAATCCACAATTGATTACAAGTTAATATTTATATAGAAATTAAATAAATATATATGTACATAAATAAATAAAGTATTTATAAAAATTGAATATTTATCAATGTCATAAATTTGTTTTTACTTAATTTTCAGCTGTTTATGCAGACCTTCTCATGTCGTTTGACAATTTGAAATATTTTCACTTTTTCTTGAAACTCCATTAGATAAAAAGGTCTCGAGACTCTGATACGAATCGGGCAGAAGGGGGGTTTTTTTTTTCTATTTGGTACTCGTACGTGTGTTGTATCTCTCGTGTTCACCGTAAATCTTTTCCAACAAGTACGCCACAGAGACAACATGTAGGGCTTACGTATATCCACTTTTACATTCGTTCGCATGGAAACGGTTTCAGTCTATACATACAGAAACATATATGAGCAACTTTCCGAACAAGTTTCGTCGAGGAGCCATTTGTTTCCTTGGTTGGAAACTAAACTCTCGAGCTTACCCTCCTCAAACTCCACTTTTGCGAACGAGAAGTTTGATGAAATAAAATCAGAGCTCGAAAAAAAGCATTTTTTTTTTTTTTTTTCATTGGTTTGAATTGACGCCACAATACTTCACTTAAAATCATTTGAAATGATTTTATGACAAGATGATAATTAATGTTTAAAAAACACAAGTTTTTTTATTAAGAAAAATTTGACATACTTATCGTATTTGTAGTTGAAAATACAAAATAATTATTTGATATTTTTTTTTTTACATTTACTTGAAGTTAGAAAAATGGGCTCGAAAGATGTAAAAGTGTTGAGGGTTCCACGTGGTCAAATATAAAAAAAAATACTACATATATGTATATATATATATATATAGTGTATGCAAGTTAATGTGTCGGTGTGGCCGCTGTGGCTCCACATTATCCAGCCGTTGACCGATACTACTTCACCGTATGTCTGACCATAGTCACGCTCGTACTACTTACGAATTCATCTATTATAGTGCGCTTCGCCGAAAATTGACCTGCTTGATTATTCTAATTATTATTATTTATTTCTCTAACTTTATCAGCATGAAAGAACACTCTATCGGAATATCTATAATTATTTTAATTTTTTTTTTAACAGCCTTTTTTTAAACTGCATTTATGTTTTTTTAACTTAATGTATCGTGAAAATTATGGGTCGTAGGAAAAAAAACTTACATTCACAAAAGGTACACTTTGTAAGGAACATTTAACTGAAAATATTCTAAATAGCTGAAAGTCACTAAAAAAAAATGAAAAAATTATGTCTCGTCGAGAACTTCCGAACTATCTGCGAACAAAATTATTTTCACATGTAAAATTATTGGAAAAAATGTTTTGTAAATTTTTCGAATATTTTAATTCAAGGCTATTTTATGATAATTGAGTGCACGTTATTTATAATTATAAATATATTTATAGATTTTTCGGGCAGGTCGATTTTTGTTGTAATCGACCATACTTTTTTTGTGGTGCACCACGTGAGCATTCGGTAGCTGTGGCAAGACACTAATCAGCTTGCGGATGAAAGCTAAATACAGCCATTTGTCTGTATAGCATTCTCATTAACGTTGCCAGGTGGAAAATTCTGTGGTATTTTTTTTTATCAGTCCCCAAACGCTAATTTGCCTGGATTAAGTAGCGATAAAATTCGTCAATGCACGAAGAGAGAGTTATGCATATAAATGTTAATTTGACAAATTATCGACTCAATTATTTTTGTCAATGAAAAATTGAGGTGCTGAATTTTTAATAAAAATCGAAATAATTATAAATGAACTGATAATAATATTTTTCTATTTTTCTCGAATACTAATTCTCTCTAAATTTATTATTTATCATTTTTCATTTCTTAATTTTATATTTATATTAATAATACTTTCTGGGACGTTGAACGATCTCTGTATTAAATTATTATTAAAGATTAAAGACTGTAATAGGTACTCGAAATACTTGAAAAAGTCATGCAACTGAAAATATTGCAAGACATTGAATTTTATTCGAAGAAAGAATTTTTGTGCGATACCGATCTAGTATAAAAGTGGGAAAAGAGAGAACGAGCTGTGGAATTTTATTGAAGCATAAACTTGTCGTCTTAAAGCGAACTGTGCGGTACTGACGGGATGGGATTAAATTGGCGAATAACTTATGCCTGAAGAGAATGAGATAACGAGACAGAGAAGCGAGGGTTAAACGAGAGGCAGAGCGGAAGAAAAGTTAAAAAAGAAAGAAAGTTAAGGGGAAGGGCGGGTAAAAGATGGAAAGAGAGGATACCTGGGAAAAATGTAGAGAGAAAGCGAATGTCTTTTGCTGCTGGAGACGGGACTAACGTCGATTGCACATTCCGCCCGAATTCCCACATCATCAATCATTTTTCCTCAATAGTGGAGCTCAGCCGATTTACAGCTCAAGAATAAAAAAAAAATTCCATAATCCCACCGTATATCCCATATTAGTATAGTCGTGATTTTGTCCCTTTTTTTGCAAAATTTCATAACGAAATCGGAGCAGCTAATTTTGCACTATCAAATTTATTTCATAAAGTATCAATTTATTTATTTTTTATTTGGTAATTTTTTTGGACGTTGTACTGAAAATTGTCTCTTTTACAAAATTTCATTACCATTGTAATTTAATTTTTCACCCAATTAACAAATTTTCAACCTGATTCGTAAATCACTGAATTTTATTCGTCGATGATGAGAAAATTTATATCTCTGTAAAAAGTTTCCCAAAAATTAATCATTTTTCCTCAATAGTGGAGCTCAGCCGATTTACAACTCAAGAATAAAAAAAAAATTCCATAATCCCACCGTATATCCCATATTAGTATAGTCGTGATTTTGTCCCTTTTTTTGCAAAATTTCATAACGAAATCGGAGCAGCTAATTTTGCACTATCAAATTTATTTCATAAAGTATCAATTTATTTATTTTTTATTTAAATTTATTTTTTATTTGGTAATTTTTTTGGACATTGTATTGAAAATTGTCTCTTTTACAAAATTTCATTACCATTGTAATTTAATTTTTCACCCAATTAACAAATTTTCAACCTGATTCGTAAATCACTGAATTTTATTCGTCGATGATGAGAAAATTTATATCTCTGTAAAAAGTTTCCCAAACATCTTTTCTTTTTTTTTTTTTTCTTTTTGCTAGATCGACATCTCGAGCGTAGAGGGAGGAAGATCTATAGAGCATTTCTAGTTGGCATCCCCGATGCCGGATGAACACGCAGAGTTGGATGCGGAGCGTGAATCAGTTGTTGCCTGGTCCCATATATATGTATATATATATATATATATATACATATATCGCTTATATAAAACCATAAGGGCGTATGTGTTGTGCATAATAATGGTGAAAACAGCTTTATTGTTTTAAACATACGATATATGTATATATAGTTATGTTCCATAGTCTGACAGTGAGTGCAAGAGAGAGAGAAGGTTACCGGAAACCCGTGTATATGCATGCGTGAGTTTCTACCGTAGTTTCGCGTCTGCTGGGCCTCAGTGATTTGCGATGAGGCATGGCCGGATATGACGTTACGTTGGCTCACGAGAGAGTGATCTATGGCGGCTGATAATGAAAGTGCGGGAGTCCCCACCTTCTCTAAAGTCCCTTCTCTCCTTCCCCCTCACTCTCCCACCGCTCCTATCATTCTCTTGTCCTTGCTATTCCTACCTCACTGTCGATAGAGGACACAGCGAGAGAGGTCTCTGTCTGGCGCAGCGTGTAAACTATGGCTTCCGGTAAAAGCCCCCCGCCCCTGTCATACGTAATGTTTACCAACCTCTCTCTCAAAATATCTACTCTTTCCTCTTCTATGAGCATCCGCACTCTCACAAAATTATCTTGCCTGCCCCGTCGAGATTCGTTATTACACAAAACAGAGATAAAGGCCAAGCCCATGCTATATATATATATATATATATATATATATATATATGTGTATATGTATGAACCGATAAATGCATATATATATATTTATATGTATATACGAAGCGATATATGTATATGGGTCGGGGGCCCATTTATGTTGGAAAGCCCCACATGAACCGATAACATTCGTTAGCGTTTAATAATGGGACGCAATGAGATAAGTGAAAGTTCATATGCGACACAGCTTTTGCCAGCCAGATTTGGATGATGATGGACTGCGATTTTTTGGAGATTGAAGAATTGTGCTAGAATAAACGAAGAAAAAAAAATCTGTGTTTTGAATTTTGAGTGGAAATTTATCAGCTTTAAAAATAATGGCCAGTAGATTTTCGTGATCGGGAGAAAAATAAATTGATGGAGGGTGCAAAAAGGAATTATTGGACTGAGATTTTTTTTAAATTGAAAATCTCGTTGGTTTAATGGAATGCCTATAACTTTGCTTCCTGATGGAGTTGAGACTCTACTTTGTGCTCGTTGGATTCGTAGTGATTCGAGCTTAAAAATGACGTTTATTTTAATTAAATGTAAATTGATCAACATATAGTGAAGTTACCGCCACTTGAAAATTCAATGTATGGTTTTCCTTTTTTTAGAAAAGTGTCCCTCTTTTTCCCATCATTCGCTACATGTTTTCTCGTTCATTTAGAAATGTTTCTCTGATTAAGAATCCCATATGGTGTTCTTTTCGCCCCAGGAAAAAAAAAAAAAACCTTTCCATCCGAATGGGGGTCATTTCTGTTACCCCTTGAAGCCGGAAGGCCCGATTGACGACACGTACGTTTAATGAAGGAGAGGTTTTATGGGATGCGAGAAAAGTGAGGCAAAAGAGGGAGGGTATGAAACGTTAGCGTGGTAGGTCTGAGGGAGAGTTACCTTCGAGGATTACACGCTTGTGGGTACAAGAGAGGGGGAGAGAGGAAAAGAGGGGGAGAGAGAGAGAGAGAGTGAGAGGGAGAGGAAGAGGCATCGAGTTCCGTTAATGGGCTCACGGAAAAGAAGTTCTGGTGTATATACAAGCAAGAAACGTGGGTCGAGTGAACTTCCGGTATCCATGAGGCTATATACAACCTTCCAAAGCCACCGTTTCTCTCCTTTACCCACCTCTCTTTTTTGTAAACTGCCGAAGGTTTTACGTTAACCCGAAAACTTCTCGCGAGCTTTTTATAAGTCGATGAAAGCGAGGGGGGAAGGGGGGAGGGGAGGAGGGGGATGAGAGCACTGTGTGCGGCTCTGAACGGACTCTCCTGGCCTCTGGAAAACTCATCTGAAACTCGGATTAGCGCGAGAACCCAGACGAGCAAGACAGAGAAGAGAGAGGGAGGGAGAGAGGGGGAGAGAGAGAGAGAGAGAGAGAGAGAGAGAGAGAGAGAGAGGGAGAGAGAGAGAGAGAGAGAGAGAGAGAGGCAGGCAGAAGGGAAGTCGTTGAAAAAAAAAGATGGAGGTAAAAGAGGAGAAAGCTCGAAAGAAGCGTGCGAGGTAAAGCTCGTATAAGAGCTTCGTTCGTCGTCTCGGTGATTCCGGAGCTTCGGAAAAAATATACGTCATATGCCTTGATATTCGCTAGATTTTTGTCAAGTTCTTTCAGCTTGCGACCTTTATCGGTTTTTTTAAATATGTTTTATGCAGCAAGGATTTTAATAATCATAAGCGATAAATTCACCAAAAATTTGTTGATCCAGGATCTGCTAGGAAAATAATTGTATGTAAAATATTTGTAAATATAAAAAAGACCACATTGAATATTTTAAATATATTTTCAGAGCGAAATTTCCCATCGAATATATTTTATGAAAATACAAAATAATTATCAATAATTTCTTGTTATTGAAATTGTTTTTTTTCAATAATTTTGTTCACAATTTTTTTAAATCTTCAAATATGGGAAAACTAAAATATTTAAATTTTTCATTAAATTACCTTAGAAACGTCATCTGAAGAATCCATAACTCGCGGTAAGATGAATGAGCCAGAGATTGAGCACTGCAGTGGAAACGCCACTGCCGTGTTGAACCGCAGCTGGCAATTCGCCTGTAACGATAAAAAGGAAAAAAAAAAGAGAGATGTTCACAAATGCGAGAACGTGTACTTGAAAGGGAACATTTCGTCACTTCGACTGTAAGAAAATTTTAAGTGCAGAGAATTATTCTAGTCTGGTGAAAAATGAAGAGAAGTGGTGGGCAGGGCTAGGGGACATTTATGACTTTATATACCTATAGATCTATAAAGCAGAAAAAGCCTTAAATTTCACGAGATCTCTGTCGAATTATTTCTTCGTCTCTTCCTTCTTCTTCATTTATGCTTCTCCTCCCTTTTTTTTTAGCACGGAAAGTGCACACCCTTTATCCGTGACTTTAACGTTTCATTGCTTAAACCCTTAAAAAAAAAAAAATTATAGAAAACAAAATGAAAACGTAAATCGTACAAAAAGATCTAGACGTCGACGAAATCCCCGCAAACTCTTCTAATCCAGACATTCGTTTCACGTTCAACCCCCATCGTGAATGCTCCCTCGTGCAAGCTCACAAACACATATAACACACATATACATATATGTGAACTAACACATTTTTCAGGGTCCTGTGTGAGCTCAACGAGCGTGGCTGGAGAGAGAGAAAGAGAAAGAGAGAGAGAGAGAGAGAGAGAGAGAGAGAGAGAGAGAGAGAGAGAGAGAGAGAGAGAGAGAGAGAGAGAGAGAGAGAGAGAGAGAGAGAGAGAGAGAGAGAGAGAGAGAGAGAGAGAGAGAGAGAGAGGAGTCGGCATTTTTCAATGAAATACCGCCAACGCCACCACCAGAGTACTGCCGTTACTACTGCGAACCACCCCCTCTACTTTTCTATTCACTCGCTCGAGGTGTTCTGACCAAACCATACTGCAAAAAGCTAGCGGGAAAGGGAAATGGAGAGGGAGGGAGAGAGGAAGGGAGGAGGGGGAGGAAGGGAGGGAAGGAGGGAGGGAGGGAGGGAGGGAGGGAGGGAGGGAGGGAGGGAGGGAGAGAGAGAGAGAGAGAGAGAGAGAGAGAGAGAGAGAGAGAGAGAGAGAGAGAGAGAGAGAGAGAGAGAGAGAGAGAGAGAGAGAGAGAGAGAGAGAGAGAGAGAGAGAGAGAAAGAGAGAGAGAGAGAGAGAGAGAGAAAGAGAGAGAGAGAGAGAGAGAGAAATTGCACGATCTTCGCACTTCATCGGTGTGATTTACTACTCGTGGGAACTCCTTTCCCCCCAACTACGATGCCATGTACCATACTATGGTGTACTTGGTACAGCACTTTACCAAAGAAAATGTCGCTTCATTAATCATACGCTCTCGAGACTTCAATCTTCCCTTAATCACATTTTTCCAACTCTTGTGCCAATTGTTTGTCAATTTTACCCCAAGAGTGTTATAAATTTTTATTGCGATCAGAGGTATTCCCTTTGAAATGATGCAAGCAAAGATTTTAGAGTATCTCTCAACTATATTTGGAGCTGCAGCTTGTCTCGTAATTTTTTAATTGACTAGATTTTAATGATTTTAACTTTTGTCATTTTAGTGAATTATTCATTTTATTTGTTATTAAGAATTTTTATTGAGATCAGAGGTATTCCCTTTGAAATGATGCAAGCAAAGATTTTAGAGTATTTCTCAACTGTATTTGGAGCTGCAACTTGTCTCATAATTTTTTAATTGACTAGATTTTAATGATTTTATCTTTTGCCATTTTAGTGAATTATTCATTTTATTTGTTATTAATAATTTTTATTGCGATCAGAGGTATTTCCTTTGAAATGATGCAAGCAAAGATTTTAGAGTATTTCTCAACTGTATTTGGAGCTGCAACTTGTCTCATAATTTTTTAATTGACTAGATTTTAATGATTTTAACTTTTGCCATTTTAGTGAATTATTCATTTTATTTGTTATTAAGAATTTTTATTGAGATCAGAGGTATTCCCTTTGAAATGATGCAAGCAAAGATTTTAGAGTATTTCTCAACTATATTTGGAGCTGCAACTTGTCTCGTAATTTTTTAATTGACTAGATTTTAACTTTTGCCATTTTAGTGGATTATTCATTTTATTTGTTATTAAGAATTTTTATTGCGTTCAGAGGTATTTCCTTTGAAATGATGCAAGCAAAGATTTTAGAGTATTTCTCAACTGTATTTGGAGCTGCAACTTGTCTCATAATTTTTTAATTGACTAGATTTTAATGATTTTATCTTTTGCCATTTTAGTGAATTATTCATTTTATTTGTTATTAAGAATTTTTATTGCGATCAGAGGTATTTCCTTTGAAATGATGCAAGCAAAGATTATAGAGTATTTCTCAACTATATTTGGAGCTGCAACTTGTCTCGTAATTTTTTAATTGACTAGATTTTAACTTTTGCCATTTTAGTGGATTATTCATTTTATTTGTTATTAAGAATTTTTATTGCGTTCAGAGGTATTTCCTTTGAAATGATGCAAGCAAAGATTATAGAGTATTTCTCAACTATATTTGGAGCTGCAACTTGTCTCGTAATTTTTTAATTGACTAGATTTTAATGATTTTAACTTTTGCCATTTTAGTGAATTATTCATTTTATTTGTTATTAAGAATTTTTATTGCGTTCAGAGGTATTTCCTTTGAAATGATGCAAGCAAAGATTTTAGAGTATTTCTCAACTGTATTTGGAGCTGCAACTTGTCTCATAATTTTTTAATTGACTAGATTTTAATGATTTTATCTTTTGCCATTTTAGTGAATTATTCATTTTATTTGTTATTAATAATTTTTATTGCGATCAGAGGTATTTCCTTTGAAATGATGCAAGCAAAGATTTTAGAGTATTTCTCAACTGTATTTGGAGCTGCAACTTGTCTCATAATTTTTTAATTGACTAGATTTTAATGATTTTAACTTTTGCCATTTTAGTGAACTATTCATTTTATTTGTTATTAAGAATTTTTATTGCAATCAGAGGTATTTCCTTTGAAATGATGCAAGCAAAGATTTTAGAGTATTTCTCAACCGTATTTGGAGCTGCAGCTTGTCTCCTAATTTTTAAATTTACTAGTTTTTAACTTTTGTCATTTTAGTGAATTATTCATTTTATTTGTTATTAAGAATTTTTATTGCAATCAGAGGTATTTCCTTAGAAATGATGCAAGCAAAGATTTTAGAGTATTTCTCAACTATATTTGGAGCTACAACTTGTCTCGTAATTTTTAAATTGACTAGATTTGAATGATTTTAACTTTTGTCATTTTAGTGAATTATTCATTTTATTTGTCATTAAGAATTTTTATTGCGATCAGAGATGCAAGCAAAGATTTTAGAGTATTTCATAACTATATTTGGAGCTGCAACTTGTCTCGTAATTTTTAAATTTACTAGTTTTTAATGATTTTAACTTTTGTCATTTTAGTGAATTGTTCATTTTATTTGTTATTAAGAATTTTTTGTTCGTGTATAAAACGATAGGGTTGAAGTGGAGTGAGAAATGGAGAGGTAAAAGTCCTCCATAAGGAATGGGGGATTAGCTCGAGGACATCACCCCCCGTTGCGACGTGATACCGTAATTTCTCTTTCTTAGCATTGTTCCACTCTCGTGCTTCTCCCTCGCAAAGTCGGTGGTTAGGGTTGCGACCCTGGTGGTTTCGTACCAGTCATGGGAGTAAGATCTCCAATGTTAGAAGACCCGAAGAAGCGAAGGCAGAGATACCTAGAGAGAGAGAGAGAGAGAGAGAGAGGGAGAATGGAACCAATTAGAATACCGTGTCGCTCGTTGGCCACCGTGACTCTAATCAAGTCGGGTCACGCAATTCCTGAAACGTTAACGTAGTTTCGCTTTCCGAATATCAAAAATATATTTTTTTTTTCTCGTCGAAAAAGTTTCACCCTCCTCTTTTCGTAATTTCTTATCTTTTTCGCATGAAGAAATTCTCGACTCCGTTGCTCTCACAATTTATTTGCATTGTGATAAGTTAAATGTATTTTTTAATTTTATTATAATATTTTATTCTATGATAATTTACATACTTTTTTTTTATCGTAATTTATATTTGATGCGATGCATTTTGTTTCATCGTTCAAGTTTAAGCTTTTCGTATCAGTGCTTGCAACGTTTGTCTCAATTTTCCTCAAACAGACCGTTAAATCTCTGTTATAGTAAAGAATTGCCAGAGACCCTAGCATATACATTTATATATGATTCAAAGTATAAGGAGTGTGTGAGGTAAAATGGGTGAGAGCATCGTTCGTATAAAGAATCCAATACTGAATCCGTCTAGGGTAAAATCTGATTTGTTTCTAGTGCTTTTTGTACGCCAATCGATGAAACATTCCCCTTTAGTCTAGAATTGCCTATCGTTTCGAAGCAGCCACCCTGCCAACATATATATGTGTACATAAAATTCTTTGCCATTCCAACAGCGGTAGAAAAATCGAGGCTCTCTATCCGCTTTATTTTCTCTTTGTGGACAATTTTCTACGACATTAGTCCTGTATATATAAAAACAAGGCCAGTTATATAACAAACGACTTTACTCGAGGATTATTTTTTATATTTATGTGAAACTATATTGGCAATCATTTGTGGTTTTTTTTTGTCATAAAGTGTATTCTAAGACGAAATTTTATAGCAAGCTCAATTAATAATTTCAAAAAGATTTTCACACGCCCTTCTAATAAAAGTGCATTTGTGCGAATTTTATAGAAAAATATAATTACGAACAAGTATCGTTAAAAGGTTTTTTAATTATTTTTTTTTTACAATTTCCTTCTACATAATTATTAATTGGTTCAAATTTTATTGAGATTTTTTAGTTTAATATTTTCCAGGGTCCTCATAGATTATTATACTTTTATAATGATGCATACGGTTCATTCCAGGTCACATTGGCAGGAATGTGAAAATATTTTATCAATTAAATTTTTATTCAACAGTTTCGTTATTGGAATAAATAAAATTTCTTGAATATATTCAAGAAATTGTATTTATTGCAATAGAAGAATGTCGATCTATTACCGGATATAATTCTAAATTATTTACTTGAAAAATAATTATCAATTTTGTCTGCGCAACAAAACAAAACATACCAAAAAATACGAATTTTTTAAAATTGTTCTGGAATGTCCTGTGGTGATTTAAAGTCACAAGTACGATATATCTACTTTGTCCCCGATATTCATAAGGTAAATTTTTTCACATTTATTTTACTCCCTCTATCCCTCTTTCTGGCCGTTCACAGTTACTAAAGGAATTCAAGCGAGAAAACCGCCTATATATATCCATAAGATTGCGCAGCTTGAGATTTTTCTAACGCCACATTTCTGCTCTCTCGCTTATCCTGTCGCTCCAGGAGGGACACTGAGACGCGATGAGGGAGTATAGAGAATGTTTTGAGTGGGGATGAGCACGTATATATAAATATATATATACGTATATAGATATATATATATATATATATATAGATATATATATATATATATATATATATATATATATATATATATATATATATATATATATATATATATATATACGTATATATATATATATGAAGTCGCAGAGAGCTTTTGTGACTTTGTGATAGGAAATTTCCCTTGAAAGAAAAGAATGAAAAGTACGGATGGGAGATGAAAAAAAAAAGAGAGGAAAAAAAGAGGATAAGCAAACGAGAGAAGAGAAAGAGAAAAGGAAACGACAATGGTCCTCGTCTGGCTATATCGTCGTCGGTATTATATTATTTGTTTCCTATAGATATATGTATTGTTGAAAGAGCTCTCAGGTTCTCAGGCTCTTTTCGTAAGGATAAAAAACAAATCCCTCGGCAAGATATCGTCCACTCGCTTGCTCAGACCTCGTCCTTATGTCTAAAATATTTTTTGTTGCCTTGTGCTCGGTCTCCCACAGCTTCCGGGCGCTGCTTGATTTTTTAATAATTTTTTAAATATTTTTACACTACGACAAATTACAAATTGAATTATTGTGAATCATGATTCTTTATTATTACTTTTTTTTTTTAAATAATTATTCGTAAATATTATAGATATTATCATCATCAATATTTATGTCAATAATTTAAAGCTGGTCTCTCGATTTTTCGCAGACTGTCTCGGGATTGTTTGACTACTATGTAATTCCCCCAGGATAATCCAATATCCGATACAATAATGCGAGTTGGGGTGGGGGGGGGGGCGGTATAACCTCTTCGATTAAAGGGCGAAGATATCGTTTCCGGTATGAAAGAGCTTGTCGATAAGACCATGCATGCAAAAAACACTACCGAGCAATAATTATTTATTTTTGTGAACCAATAATGTTTATATTATGAAAAAAAAAAGTTTTGAGACATATTTTAATAATACAAATATGAAAAAGCCAGACGGCTATTTTACTGAAGATCCTAATTATTTTACAGCCACGTGGCTAAAATGTGTGTGGCCTATTACAATTTTTGCATGATAAAAAAGACTCCAAAAAAGATATTTGAATAATAAAAATACTGAAAAAACAGCTTTCGTAATTTCGAAAACGGTTTCGATCGTTTCAAAGCAACGTGGGTGCAATTTCTTTTAACTTTTAATTTTTTTACTCTACGAACAAAAAGACTCGAATTGTAATAATAAAGAAGACTAAAAAAAAAATAGCTTTCACAGCCTCCATGAGGGGCCCAATTATTTAAAAAAAAAAAATTATTTATTTTTGTAAGCCAATAATGCTATTTTACTATTTTACTGAAGATCCTAATTATTTTACAGCCACGTGGCTAAAATGTGTATGGCCTATTACAATTTTTGCATGATAAAAAAGGCTCCAAAAAAGATATTTTTCTACTCTACGAACAAAAAGACTCGAAAACATTGTAATAATAAAGAGGACTAAAAAAAAAAAATCGCTTTCACAGCCTCAATGAGAGGCCCAATTATTTTAAAAAAGGCTCAAATGATACTTTAGTAATAAAAAATACGAAAAAAAAATCGGCTTTCATAATCTCGAAGACGATCCTAAACATTTGGCAGCCGTGTGATCTTCGAGTATATATATATATATATATATATATATATATATATATATATATATATATATATATTTTTTTAACGACATTGTCGCTAATTGAAAGAGAGTGGCATCTGCGAATGAAAATAACCAGCCGTGTTAGACGAGAGGAATTTCGTCCTGTGTTGGCTTTAATTCGTGTGGCATTGCCAGGATTTTGTCTTTTGCCGCTGACGCCCTCGTCGTAACGACGCCGTTACCGCGTGTACGGGGGCGACCAAAGGCCACGCAACGAAACTCTGTTTCCCGTTTATTTTTATCCCTTGGTTATTCAAATTGCACGCGACACGTTTTGTACCCTTGTGTGTGAGAGTGTGTGTGTGTTTTCCGCCTATTTGGAGCGCTTATACGGTCGTGCATAAATTTCACGGGCTCTGAAAAATGATGTCAGTGTGCATATTCTCAAATGGCTTACATAAACGTTCCTGAGACTGTACAAAATTCATAAATTCTAACATTTATTTCTTTCGACTAAAATTAAGGAATTTAAAAAAACAAATAATAATAATTACGCAGCTTTTCAGTTGAAAAATGAAAATTCATTCACTTGTTTAAATCTGAAGACGTAATTATTACGAAAAAAATTGTTACATTTTTTAATTTTTAATAAACATTATCATATTTCATGGAAAAAAATGTATTTACAATTGAAAAAAAAGTTTTTTTTTAATAATTCAATTAAATAAACTTTATTTAAAATTTAAAGGGCATTTATCAGTCCAACAATTGCATAATTTGCATAAACGTTATATAGAGGGTAGAAATTGAAGTATGATGAACGTTATCATTATTAATATAGTTTCGTGAGTATGTCTTGAGGGCAACCAATAGAGAATTTACCCTCTTCATGACTCATCCTTGCCTTGTGGAGAAACTCATAGTATCGAGGTTGACCTTAATTTTATTTTTAATAAACATTATCATATTTCATGGAAAAAAATGTATTTACAATTGAAAAAAAAGTTTTTTTTTAATAATTCAATTAAATAAACTTTATTTAAAATTTAACGGCATTTATCAGTCTGAAAATTGCATAATTTGCATAAACGTTATATAGAGGGTAGAAATTGAAGTATGATGAACGTTATCATTATTAATATAGTTTCGTGAGTATGTCTTGAGGGCAACCAATAGAGAATTTACCCTCTTCATGACTCACCCTTGCCTTGTGGAGAAACTCATAGTATCGAGGTTAACCTTTATTTTATTTTTAATAAACATTATCATATTCCATGGAAAAAAATGTATTTACAATTGAAAAAAAAGTTTTTTTTTAATAATTCAATTAAATAAACTTTATTTAAAATTTAACGGCATTTATCAGTCCAAAAATTGCATAATTTGCATAAACGTTATATAGAGGGTAGAAATTGAAGTATGATGAATGTTATCATTATTAATATAGTTTCGTGAGTATGTCTTGAGGGCAACCAATAGAGAATTTACCCTCTTCATGACTCATCCTTGCCTTGTGGAGAAACTCATAGTATCGAGGTTAACCTTTATTTTATTTTTAATAAACATTATTATATTTCATGGAAAAAAATATATTTACAATTGAAAAAAAAGTTTTTTTTTGAATAATTCAATTAAATAAACTTTATTTAAAATTTAAAGGGCATTTATCAGTCCAAAAATTGCATAATTTGCATAAACGTTATATAGAGGGTAGAAATTGAAGTATGATGAATGTTATCATTATTAATATAGTTTCGTGAGTATGTCTTGAGGGCAACCAATAGAGAATTTACCCTCTTCATGACTCATCCTTGCCTTGTGGAGAAACTCATAGTATCGAGGTTAACCTTTATTTTATTTTTAATAAACATTATTATATTTCATGGAAAAAAATATATTTACAATTGAAAAAAAAGTTTTTTTTTGAATAATTCAATTAAATAAACTTTATTTAAAATTTAAAGGGCATTTATCAGTCCGAAAATTGCATAATTTGCATAAACGTTATATAGAGGGTAGAAATTGAAGTATGATGAACGTTATCATTATTAATATAGTTTCGTGAGTATGTCTTGAGGGCAACCAATAGAGAATTTACCCTCTTCATGACTCACCCTTGCCTTGTGGAGAAACTCATAGTATCGAGATTAACCTTTATTTTATTTTTAATAAACATTATTATATTTCATGGAAAAAAATATATTTACAATTGAAAAAAAAGTTTTTTTTTAATAATTCAATTAAATAAACTTTATTTAAAATTTAACGGCATTTATCAGTCCGAAAATTGCATAATTTGCATAAACGTTATATAGAGGGTAGAAATTGAAGTATGATGAACGTTATCATTATTAATATAGTTTAGTGAGTATGTCTTGAGGGCAACCAATAGAGAATTTACCCTCTTCATGACTCATCCTTGCCTTGTGGAGAAACTCATAGTATCGAGGTTAACCTTTATTTTATTTTTAATAAACATTATCATATTTCATGGAAAAAAATGTATTTACAATTGAAAAAACAGTTTTTTTTGAATAATTCAATTAAATAAACTTTATTGAAAATTTAAAGGGCATTTATCAGTCCGAAAATTGCATAATTTGCATAAACGTTATATAGAGGGTAGAAATTGAAGTATGATGAACGTTATCATTATTAATATAGTTTCGTGAGTATGTCTTGAGGGCAATCAATAGAGAATTTGCCCTCTTCATGACTCATCCTTGTCTTGTGGAGAAACTCATAGTATCGAGGTTAACATATATACATATATACTGTACAACCAAAGGCTCTTCCCATCCATCGCAGGAGACTCATCCTCTCTACCGTGCTTGTGCAGCATCAAATCTTGTTGAGAATATCGAGTTTCGCGGGTATATATCTCGTCAAATACCAAAATACCTCGAGTAATGCAAGATGTTCGTTAAAGGAGAGTTGAAGGAATTTTTCAAACACCCACTTTATTATTTTTTTATTATTTCCTGGACATATTGCTAGTACAGTGAATATGTCTGGGTCATCCCAGGTTAAATCCATAGGGAACCTAATTATTTTTTAATAAGAAGAAAACAAAAATAAATGAAAAATAGTAAACTTTCAACCGGATATCGATTTAGCCTGGAATACCCTGTACATTTTATCATTGAACCGTGCGAATATCTCAACTGCCCAAGTTTCATGTTTATAATATGATTGATGCAAATTTTCAAAATCGATAGTCAAAGTTTGATAGGATCGTAAGTACTTTACAATGAAGAAAAAATTCAATCATTTTTTTTTTATCACAAATTGGCTCATATGATTGAAAAATAATTCATACATTTTACAATTATATACTCTTGAATAGTTATTTTAAAAATTTGCATGTTAAAAGCGTTTTGATATCGTTTATTCTTCCTCATTCAAAATTATGTTGAAACATAAATTTTTTTAGCACTAAATAAAGAATTATTCATTCATTATTTTCAATTTTTTTTTTCGACAATTCATGTTTAGTTGTCTATTTTTTCGATCAGCAATAAACCCTTATTTTCTTGTTATTAAAAATTGACTTTGGCTTGGAAATATTACAAATTAATAATAATCATAAAAAATCGAATCAATTTAATCTATGGAAGCGTTGAAAAAATAAAATAAAAATTTGTAACTCACCATTGAGCACGTGAACGGCTATTGTTGATCTCGCTTTGTCCGGTACAACGCAACTATAATTTCCTGCGTGCCTCGGAATCGCTCGTTCGATGAGAAGAGTGCTGATGACCACAGTGACCTCATTCTCATGCATCATTTCCGTTGTTCTGTTCTCACTGTAAGCATCAAAAGGAATACTTTGAACCTCAAACATTTCTTAAACACATTTTAAAAAATTATCGATCATCTTGGGAGCATTAATTCATAATTAATTACTTCAAATACTTTAATTACTCTCAATCATCCCAAATAGTTGATCATTTAATTTTTATTTTTTTTAAATCGATTTTTATCTTAAACATCCATCATAATTCGACTCTTGACTCGTCTCTGAGGCAAATTATTTATGAATATTTTATTGAAAAAGGATCAATTATAAATCAAAAAACTTTTTAATACTCATCATATAGTAACTATAAATTAAATGTTTTTATTTATTTTTTTATTTATTTAAATATAAAGCTTCCATTATTATTCTAATAGTAAAATTATTTGTTATATCTTAAAGTAATTTTGAATAATTTTTTCAATTACAATCTCGCTCATTTTTGTGACATATGAGCAAATACGTGAAGCATGTGCTTATTCGAATCCTCGTTTTATTATTGACATTCGCGAGAATCTTCGAAATGAAATCTTCAGAGAACATTTGTCATGTGTGAACGACGATTTTGCCTGAAAATTAAGGACGATATAGCGACGCTCTAGCTCATAAACTCTCTCTCTCTCTCTCTCTCCCTCTCTCTCTCTCTCTCCAAGATTTACACATCTCATCCCCGTTTACTCTGAGAGAACACGCACAGAACGGAACTCTCGTCTTCAATCCCCCGTAGACCAAAACGGGCTGGTACAGATTATATACTCAATCGCGTGTTCGCATATATATACAGGGTGTCCCATTTTAAACGTACCAGTCAAATATCTCGGAAACGAGAAGAGGTACGAAAAAAAGTTTCATACAAAAGTTTGATGGTATCAAGAGGAACAATTAAGGGCACTATTGATAACATCATGGATGGCGCCATCTTTGAATTATCAACCGTAAAACTATTAAAAAAAATCAAAATTGATTTTTTTTATGGGACCAAAATTGTAGCCAGCCTCAAACCAAATTGAATTATATTTTTTAATTTTTTTTTTCAGCTTATTTCAGCTTTTCTTGAGTTAAATTTTTTTTAACATAAAAAAAAAATTGTCATCGGACTAACAAATGATGCAATAGTCTCGGATTAACGTTATAAATGTTCAAAAAGCTGCCTTTTGTAGCAAGGCATCGTTGAACCTTACGGTGAAAATGTCCAGCAGTATTTAAGAGTAGATTTTTTGGAAATACTTCGGCTTTCAGCTGGCATTAATGATACGTCGTTTCATATCCACCCACGTCGTAGTTTCGCGCTCGATCTCGATATTTAAAAAAAAACCCCACAAAAAGAAATCTATCCTTTATTAATTTCCAAACATTTTTTTCCAAAAATTTAAAAAATTCGCAAATTGCAAAGAGCTGAAATAAGCTGAACAAAATGTGTCAAAAATGAAAGAAAAAAATGATTGAATCTGGCTTGAGGCTAGCTACAATTCTCGTCCTATAAAAAAAAATGAATTTCCAATTTTACAAAATTGTATTACGATGGATAATTAAAATGTGGCATATATAATGTTATCATACTGCCCTTAATTGTTCCCCTCGATGCCATAAAACTTTTGTATGAAACTTTTTTCCGTATCTCTTTTCGTTTCCGAGATATTTTAATGGTACGTTTAAAATGGGACACCCTGTATCTGCATATATATATATATATACGTGTCCTTATGTATCTTCGTCACTGGCTCACCATATTACGACTGTCGTGGCAATAGTCAAGCTCCCGTTGCCAGGAATACTATCCTCAAGTATCGTGAGTGATATAATACAGAAATAAGCAAATATTGTCAAAGCAAATTTTAGCAGTTCCGGCCGTGTGGATTTGTCCCAATTTATTAACTTGAAGCCTGAAGAGTAAAAATAATTAAATAAAAAGGTGCACAACGCTGCCTTAAATTTTCAAGCATGCACAAATTTTTTTCTGTGAGAAAATAGAATAGAATTCTCGGTAACAAAAATTACACTTTTGATTTTTTTTTTTTAACATATCGCAGTCGGATAAATGCTGTTACCGGCGTTTGAGAATAAAATGTATACTTCACTTCCGACTAGTTTTTCCACCTCGATTCGATTCATTCGCATAAAGGTAAATTCGATTAATTTTTTAAATCAATTAATTCATATGAGTTCTGCGTGATTTTAATTAACAACGTTATAAATGAATCTAGAAGGAGGAATTTGGAAATACTTTGTCAGCACTTTTCCAAGTATAATTTAGATTTTTTTGTCAGTATTATTGAATTTGTCGTTAAATAATTTTTCCTTACCTTTGCCAACTCTATATCTATGTATAGATATCTCTATATCTATATCTATATCTCTATGTACGACGATTTTGTCAATTGAAATGAAATGTCGATGCTAAAAAAGAAAGTAAAAAGAACGAAATATATAACGTTCACGATCAGTGCATCGCTGAGCTTTCTCTCGGTCCAACGATGAGATAAATGAACAGAAATGTTTCGAACATTTTCACTCAAATGAAGAGATTCACACACCAATTATTTTCATACTCATTAACCAAAATGGGGAAGAAAAAAAAATAGACAAACGTCAAAAAGTTATCGCAGAAATATTTTTGTTTTTTTTTTTAACAATTAACAATACATGATTCGTCACTACAATAAATGTTATTATCGAAAATTATTATCCTCAGCCCAAAGTTAGGTACACGTAAGTTATACCACGTATACGAAATGTGTAACGGTAAGCCATCCGGAAGTTGATCGTTTCAAACAATTTATGAGGGTGGTATGAGATTCAAGGATCTCACGCACTTTTCGTTTCGTTTATTTAGAGAATTCCTTATACAACAGAGCCAGTTATCGTTAAAATAAGTGCCCATTTTGGGGTAAAAAAAAGTTTCGTAATGATGAACCGTCCGGAAATCGATCATTTCAGTGAGTTTCTAGTGCCCATTCGGGTGTACATTCGTCCTTGCGTTTAAATATTTTTTATAAATGTATAAATTTATCCATACAAGTGCATGAATTTTCATTTACCATAACCAGTTTGTAAATTTCATATGGCGATGTATTGTTAACATTTTATAAATTTCATAACTTTTTTGACAGTGAATACTGACCAATTGACCAATTAATCGAATGAGCAATTAACATCATCCTGAATTCATTAAATTAAATTAAATCGATTGAGTTTAGTATTTTTTTGAACATTTTATTATTGACATAAGTTTGTTAAAATTGAATTGGAAAAATAAAATACGAACCTAACGTCGTCAGTGAGTGTCTCTTCGCCCCTCATCCAAAGTACAGACTCATTGAGCCTTTGTATGATGTCTCTCGCTTCGCATCGAAGTTTCAGTGCACTTCCAGCCTTGAGGTGTCTCTCACCGGACACCGAGCGTCCCGAGTCATCTGTGATCGTTAGAATCGGGGCTGCAAAATATATTTATCGCTGTACACATTTAAAAAACCTCATGAATTACAAAGATAAAAAAAAATCTCTCACGAGACTGAGAGCTAAAAAAAAAAATACGAGAAAACAAGTGTCGGACGATAAAAAAGTAATGAACGAAAATCCCAAGAGATACGCGGAGAGAGTTCTCGTTCGACTCTGATCGGTTGCTCGTGTTATTTAGCTTCTGGCAATTTTCGTTTGCTCTATTCCGGGCAAAAACGCCACTTGTCGCTTGCTGCGTATGTTGTTGGTCGTAAAAAAAAAAGCGAAAAGATTTATCGAATATAGACGTTTATAGGAGAGATTCCAGGTGAAATCAAAAGGAACCATTATTATTTTTCCTTCAATGGGCTTCAGTTCGACACAAAAAAAAATATTCCATACAAATTCCTCGATTAAAAAAAAAATTGCTGTGGTCGTTTATCAAAGAATTTTTTAAATAATAATCAGGTCATATAGATCATTCGATAAATTGTACAGAAAAATCTTTGTTAAAAAATCAATTGTAAAGAAAATTTTAAACCAGCCATTAAAATACTTGAATTTCAACTCATTTTTTAAAATAAATTTTAAAACTAATTTGAAATGATTTTAAAACAAAATAATTATTTTCCATTTTTCAAATCACTATGGGAAAATTCACGAGGAGTTTTTTTTTGTTTCCTCATAACATGGGAAAAGGAAAAAAATAAACAGAGCTTTGAGCCCTGCTGCAGATATGGTCGTAAATACGTCATATAATCCGTACGATAGAGAACAGCGGTCAGCTGGTAATCTTTTTGAATTGGATCATACGTTTAATCTTTTAACATGCCAAGATTTTATTGATCGATATATATATATGGTGGATCGAAATTTCGAGCTTTGCTTTCTCGTCTCACTTCCATCCGACCCTTTCTCTCCTTTTTCATCCCCTTTTCCGGTCCTGTACAACAGCAAGAGACCTTACAGAAATCCCTCAATATAGTATCAAAGAGATTTAGTATCCATAGGAACGAGCCGCATATTCTTCATTGCGACCACGTTTGGTCCTCTCTCACATCCTTTATTTTCTCAATCGCCCTGCCTGATACGTTTTTCTTCGTCCTCTTTTCACCCTTAACCTTTTTCAACGTACGACGATAGCTCTCCATACTCGATTCATAAAACGGTCCATCGCTAAATTTTGGAATCACGAAGCCATTGAGAGTTATCGCGATAAAACGTGACAATTTGAAAATTTGAAAATATATATATGTATATGCCCGAACGATTGAGCCAAGGCACGAAAAGTTACGAAAATTATTTTTCAACCCATTTTATTAAATTGTGAGATCAAGAATTATAATTTCTTGATACACTTATTCATCTATGACACATTTTGTGATATTTTGGAATATTCCACACATCGAATTAATCGAAAAATTAATTTTCTCATCGGGAATATATTTCACAATAATTATACTCATATTGTTATTTTGTTGGTTACTTTTTTATTATTGAACAAAACGTCCTCTCAATTATACATTTAATGATCAAATTCATTTTTAATTATTATATTAATTATATTATATATTAATTATTATATTAATTTATTATTATTATTATTTATTATTATATTAATTATTATATTAATTAAAGGTGAAAATTGGAACGTCCAATTTTTTTTTCATCGTTTTCTTTGTGAACGAGTGGAGTGAGTCAAGCTTTGGGATGAATTTTCGGTATGTCTCTGAGTGGTACACGAGTTTTGGTCACCTCTCGTTCTCTGTCTCACGAATTCACCATGCAGATCGCATACCACGAACGTTTCCAGCTTGTACGAATGATTTTTTTCATCAGGAAAACCGCTATTAGGATTCAGAGCAACTTCCTGACTCCGATTCTCGAGGGTTTGCGGTGAGGAAGGGGGGAGGAGGAGGAGGAGGTGGAGGGGGGAGGGGCTATATGCAAATTCGATGGGAACAGCTCCGGTGTGCTATCCATGAAAACGTACTGGCATGTTTCTCTTGACTTTCCACAGCGAGAACCAGACACGATTCAAGTTTTGGTCACTTATATACATATATATATATGTATATATATGCATATATACTTATATACATATATATATATGCATATATACTTATATACATATATATATGTACATATATATACGAAGAGGCAGCTCTAGCTCGTCCTCACTTGGAATTCTACATATATACGTAAAATTGCAAGTGTGGATTGGCTAACGCAGCCTCTTCGCTTTATCTCGAAACAGCAATGACAGTAAAACTGTTGAGTAATTGAATAATTTTTTTTTTTAAGGTTCACTGTATTGATCGTTTTGCCAACGAGGAATTTAGGAATTGAGATTGTTTGAGTATTGAAGAAAAAATTATTCAAATAATTATTCGATCCTAATCAAGTAAGAATGAATTTTTAATTCATATTTTATTTCAAGTATTAATTTTGACACTGCTGGAAAATTGTCGATTTGGCACTGAATAAAAATAATTATTCTCGATTGATTGCACATTTTTATAAATATTTTCGTGAGATTAGTAATATTAAAAATATTAAAAATAAAATTTTATCTTGAATTGATTTTTTTAATGCCATTGTTATATTTTTTAATAAATTATATTAATTTAATTTTAATTATATTGTTTTTTTCTTGGTATGAAGAAAAGCAATGATGTTTCGTCGCCGAGTAATTAGCATTATTACCCTAAGGTGTAGAAGACGATTTTGGATTTAGCACATAAATCGTCCTATCAAAACGTGTCATTGCCCAGATTGGATCAGTCCCAGTGGAACACTCGGGGACAATGTTAGAGTGTCCATAACGTTTAATAGTTTGAGAGCTCACAATTGGGTATATACACACTCAATGGAGATTTCCACGAGTGTTATACTCGGTTGATATAATCGATTAATAATTTCGTCGACCCTAATCGTGAACCGAAGGTGATCAGTTGGGCACACACGTATAACTTACTTAAGCTGCACAACCACCATCGTACGTCTGCAACGTCGTATAATAATACGACGTTTCAGATCTCGATGTGTGCCCTGTATTAATATTAATGAGATTGTGTATAGGGAAATGCATGTGTATGACATGTTACTCATAATTGAATAATCAACGGAACGACCCGATTCTCTCATGACAATCAATTTAGATCGAGTCTCGAATAGCTATATCGACGATTACTGCGAAATTGCTCGATCACAATTATACATATCGTGATTAAGAAACAAAAAAAAAAATCATTTAATGTTAATATTTAGATGTGAAAAAAAATATTTTTTTAAAAAACAAATTGATAATTCGATCTACAAATTCATAAACAAATTGATAATTCAAATATCGTACTTAGTAATTTGACAGAGAATGTGATTAGCGTAAAAAAAAATCGCTAGAGTATTCAAAGTGACGAAGATGTTTTGGGGCAATGATAATTTTTTATGTCTCAGTCCCAAACAATGAATCAAGTGGGCCCTTCTCGTTAATTCACATTGAAATGTTGGGAGCGCAATAGAGCTCACGTGGAGAACAGTTCAGATGGGTTTCGTATTCTCTATCTCGTATAGCAATGTATATATACGTGTATAAAGTACATTATTATACAAGGGATGCGCATAGCAGGGTAGTACGTGAGCACGAGAGGCCTTGCCGAATGTACGTCCTGGCGAGTTAATGTTAATTGCTTCGAGACACAGTTACGCCGGAGGCGTCCGGAACGAGATATATTGCGCTGGACGTAACAACGTTTCTCTCTCTCTCTCTCTATCTTACTCTCTCTCTCTCTCTCTCTCTCTCTCTCTCTCTCTCTATTTTACTCTCTCTCTCTCTCTCTCTCTCTCTCTCTCTCTCTCTCTCTCTCTCTCTCTCGCTCTCTCTCTCTCTCTCTCTATCTTACTCTCTCTCTCTCTCTCTCTCTCTCTCTCTCTCTCTCTCTCTCTCTCTCTCTCTCTCTCTCTCTCTCTCTCTCTCTCTCTCTCTCTTACTCTCTGTTTAACTCTCCATGTGTACATGCATTCGGCACGCAGCTCACGCATTGCAGTACAAACCAGTGCATCAACTCCATAGAATTCGCGAATAGAGTGAGCGAGACATGAAGGAGCGAACAGAAGATAAGATACATATCGAAATTCGAAATAGTTCAAATGTTTGAGAATTATGAAACTCGAGTGCGAATCAAAACGTTAAATCAAATTTAAATTTGAGTTCCACTAAAGTGTCCACAGTTTAACAATATTTTCTGTCAACGTTTTTTTTTATACAATCATTATTTATTCACATGTGAACAAATAATAATTGTTATTCGTCTCAAATAATTCAGAATAAGTAAATGATTTTCGGCTTTCATTTAAATTATTATTTAGTACATAGACATTCATGGATATATTACCGAATTGTCAATTGATTCATACATTCTACCATAAAATATTTTTTTTTTTGCACATAAATTGATCTAAATTTAAGTCAGAAGATGAGTGCGAATCAAAACGTGAAATAAAATTTAAATTTGAGTTCCACTAAAGTGTCCACAGTTTAACAATATTTTCTGTCAACGTTTTTTTTTATACAATCATTATTTATTCACATGTGAACAAATAATAATTGTTATTCGTCTCAAATAATTCAGAATAAGTAAATGATTTTCGGCTTTCATTTAAATTATTCTTTAGTACATAGACATTCATGGATATATTAATCCTACAGCCCGATCTCTCTCGTCTTCTTTAGCTAAAACTTTTCCTTCTGAAACTCTTTAATTTCATCATCTTACGCAGATAGATATAGATATAGATATTGCTCCTACAAGTTTTTCTCATCTTCTATTTGATGCACTTTAATGAGAAAATGTTGGTGTAATAATTGCATAATTTTCTTATCCTTACTCTTTTACTCACTTTCAACTCCGTTAAAATTATTCATCATTTTTGAGCATTATTATTTTTTTTCCCCAAGTCTTTAATTTTATCATTTGGCTAATAACGACGAGTGCTTATCAGTTGTACCTTATCTTTTTTCACAATAGTTTCGGACTTTTAGTTTTTTGCAAGTGACTTTAATTTCACCATCTTACGCAGATAGATATAGATATAGATGTTGCTCCTACAAGTTTTTCTCATCTTCTATTTGATGCACTTTAATGAGAAAATGTTGGTGTAATAATTGCATAATTTTCTTATCCTTACTCTTTTACTCACTTTCAACTCCGTTAAAATTATTCATCATTTTTGAGCATTATTATTTTTTTTCCCCAAGTCTTTAATTTTATCATTTGGCTAATGACGACGAGTTCTTATCAGTTGTGCCTTATCTTTTTTCACAATAGTTTCGGACTTTTAGTTTTTTTCCAAGTGACTTTATACTCATTCTGCGTCGACTCTTATCATCTCTTCAGCATTGTCTGGTTGGGAATTCTTTGGCAAGAGTTGTCATAGTCGAAGATAGGGAGAAAGATCGAATCGATACAGAATAAACGAAAGGAGGAAAATAGTTATCGATTGATTTCCTAGCTATCGGCTGTCTGGACACTTCAAAAACTTTCTTGTTCTCCTCTCCTCGTATCTGGGTGAATTTTACATGGGGTGGACTCGTCGAGGACTGGGGACTCGTAGGAGAGGATCGATATATATATATATATGCTTCTACACGATGCAGAAGCGAGCAAACAAGCGATGAGTTCAAACTTCATTTCCGAGCTTCTTTTATCCGTCGAGCATCTTTCGTCGGGATGGAGTAAAAAATATCTATTTATATATAAACTGCAACGTAATCTCGCCCATGGACCATATTTCATGCTAGATCGACTTGACTTTTATTTTCAACAGTGAATTAATTTTTGTATTTTTTTTCTACGCAAGTAATTTTGTTCACGAAAGCTCGAGTATATCTGAAATCTCGCCTCTTCAATTTCCGATTAATGAATTTACTCAACGGAGCTTGGCACTCGCTCGTGTATAATATATATTTGCAAGTGAAGACGAAATGCTTGAAACTCGAGATTTTCGAGGGCTTTTCCCTCGACGCTTCTCTCTGTTTCCCATGGGCAGGATCTCTCTCTCTCTCTCTCTCTCTCTCTCTCTCTCTCTCTGTCTCTCTCTCTCTCTCTCTGCCGGATGACGTGAGAGCTTTGCTATGAGGATCGTTGAATGAGGGTCGTTGAGGTCCGGAAGGGAGAAGTGCTCACTTTGGAAGTGACATCCTTTATTTATCCAGCAGTTTCTAATAAGACCTACCCGTTTGTCCACTCCAGGCTCAAAGTATTATATATATATATATATATTGGGTATGTGTATATATGATATATATATATGTATATAATATATACTCGGTGAAATACCAATTTGTCTGCACTATATACATATACATATATATTTCAGGTAGCCAAAAAAGGTCGTGCGGTTTTGTTAAAAACATACATAACCGAATTTATTTACATGTGAGATGCAGTGACGGAATTGTATCATAGTAATGAAGAACGCATTCTAAGGTGGGTACTTCGATGAATAAAAACTATAAAAAGAAAATTTATTGGTTTTCCTTTTCGTACAAACACGGATCTTTCATGTCCGATCGATTCAATTTATCTCCCCAATTATTGATTATTCTTCGATAATTAAATGATGCTAAAACTTTTTTTTTTTTTCTAAAATGAAGTAAAGGCATTTATTCTAAAAAGTTCAAAGTGCATTGACAAATTTTGAGGGATTTTTAAAACTACTTTGAATAGGGGAAAAAGTCGTCAAACTCGAAAGACCTATATATGTATGGATCAGGTACCGTTTTTCACATAGTATGGAAAATGTTATGAACTAAAACTGCACGAACTTTTTTGGTTACCCGGTATACTCTGATTGTACTAGAAGGATATTGTGGCTCAGGCCCTTCTCTTCCTCCTGTGACCTTTGGTTCAAAAAGGAACTCACAAAGTCACTCATATACAGGGACTTGGACTGTGATCAATGTGAATCAATGTGAGTCAGACTCAAGTCATTGATACTCAAAGTATCTGTGAGTTACTGTGAGTATATCCGCGAGGCTGGACAGGCATTTGTACTTTATTACAGCTGACAGGAGGGCGAGAAGGGCCTGAGCCACAATATCCTTCTAGTACAATCAGAGTATATTGTGGCTCAGGCCCTTCTCGCCCTCCTGTCGGCTTTGATTCAAAAAGGAACTCACAAAGTCACTCATATATAGGGACTTGGACTGTGATCAATGTGAATCAATGTGAGTCAGACTCAAGTCATTGATACTCAAAGTATCTGTGAGTTACTGTGAGTATATCCGTGAGGCTGGACAGGCATCGGCTTTGGTTTAAAAAGGAACTCACAAAGTCACTCATATATAGGGACTTGGACTGTGATCAATGCGAATCAATGTGAGTCAGACTCAAGTCATTGATACTCAAAGTATGTGTGAGTTTCTGTGAGTATATCCGCGAGGCTGGACAGGCATTTGTACTTTATTACAGCTGACAGGAGGGCGAGAAGGGCCTGAGCCACAATATCCTTCTAGTACAATCAGAGTATATCAAGTAACCAAAAAAGTTCGTGCCATAAATATATGGACAATTATCCATATATTTATGGCACGAACTTTTTTGGTTACTTGATATACTCTGATTGTACTAGAAGGATATTGTGGCTCAGGCCCTTCTCTTCCTCCTGTGACCTTTGGTTCAAAAAGGAACTCACAAAGTCACTCATATATAGGGACTTGGACTGTGATCAATGTGAATCAATGTGAGTCAGACTCAAGTCATTGATACTCAAAGTATCTGTGAGTTACTGTGAGTATATCCGTGAGGCTGGACAGGCATCGGCTTTGGTTTAAAAAGGAACTCACAAAGTCACTCATATATAGGGACTTGGACTGTGATCAATGCGAATCAATGTGAGTCAGACTCAAGTCATTGATACTCAAAGTATGTGTGAGTTTCTGTGAGTATATCCGCGAGGCTGGACAGGCATTTGTACTTTATTACAGCTGACAGGAGGGCGAGAAGGGCCTGAGCCACAATATCCTTCTAGTACAATCAGAGTATATCAAGTAACCAAAAAAGTTCGTGCCATAAATATATGGATAATTGTCCATATATTTATGGCACGAACTTTTTTGGTTACTTGATATACTCTGATTGTACTAGAAGGATATTGTGGCTCAGGCCCTTCTCGCCCTCCTGTCGGCTTTGATTCAAAAAGGAACTCACAAAGTCACTCATATATAGGGACTTGGACTGTGATCAATGTGAATCAATGTGAGTCAGACTCAAGTCATTGATACTCAAAGTATCTGTGAGTTACTGTGAGTATATCCGTGAGGCTGGACAGGCATCGGCTTTGGTTTAAAAAGGAACTCACAAAGTCACTCATATATAGGGACTTGGACTGTGATCAATGCGAATCAATGTGAGTCAGACTCAAGTCATTGATACTCAAAGTATGTGTGAGTTTCTGTGAGTATATCCGCGAGGCTGGACAGGCATTTGTACTTTATTACAGCTGACAGGAGGGCGAGAAGGGCCTGAGCCACAATATCCTTCTAGTACAATCAGAGTATATTGTGGCTCAGGCCCTTCTCGCCCTCCTGTCGGCTTTGGTTCAAAAAGGAATATCCGTGAGGCTGGACAGGCATTTGTACTTTATTACTATAATCGTACATCATTTACGGCCTCTATAAACTCTATAAACTATATATAAACTATAAACTATATTTATTTATTTATGTCGTATAATATATGTACTACATATTCATATATAGGTGTATATATATATAAGGGACGTATATTATATATAGGTATCCATATGAGAGCATATAGTATACTATATATAAGTAAGCATCTTCATATATATACTACATATATACGAGAAGTCGTCGACATATCAGCCACACCGGATGGATTATTTAGTCGCTTGGAAAAACACATCGCACCTTTGACCCTTGACCCCTCACAATTTTCTTTCTCTCGCGAGGCATACACGCGAGGATTCATTTCCGGCGAGTGAAAATTGACCTTTGAACCATTTCGTACAACAAAACGAGTATATATATATATATACGTATATATGTATATACATAGGTCGAGAAACTCAAGAAATTTGCACATGGTTAACGAATGCTTCGAGAGAATGGAAAAGCATGTACGTCAGAGTTACTCTCAAAAAAGTTGAGTTCTCGTTGAACTGCTGCGTTTAATTTTTTTTTTTTTTTTCGTGCAGACTGAGCCACCCAATGGCAAAAGCTTCGACTACTGCCGAATTAATTACACGATGCTTTCTCTCTGTCTGTCTGTCTCTCTCTCTCTCTCTCATCCCCCATATAATATTTCTATGTACAAACCACTGCTGCTTTGCTAATTCTTTATTGCTCTTTCCCTTTTCTCTTCTCCCGAGAGTCAACGATGTTCGCTCCCTTTTTCTTTCTACCTCTCTCCCTCTTCCTCTTTCCCTCGAGTTTGAGAATTAAATTTGTCACGAAATTTCATTAATTTTCTCGCCTCAGCGCCTCAACCCGGTCTGCAATTACTATACGTGGAGTTGTCGGAACGTTCTCACCAGGCCGCATGACGATTTCGTTCAATTTAAATTCAGCCGAGAGAGGGAGTTGCGAAAATGTACGAGGAACGGAAAACGAGAACGACCTGCTGTCTCTTCATCAACTTTTTTTTCTACCCTCAATTACTATATCTATATATATATTTTTAATCATATTTATTTATACAGTTTAACATAGGAAAGTACGCGAATTTCGGTGAACATTAACGAGAAGAATTTAATTATGTAGTCAGTAAATAAGGAATTACATTATTTCATCCAATAGAATTATTTATTGTCCAGTGAACAATTTTTTTCATCAATGATTTTTTCAACGAAAGCCTCTCAAAAGTTTCACTGTACTCTCGTGATATTCAGTCACTCACGGATATTCGAAAAAATTTCCCGTCAACTGTAACGAGATGTCATCGTGCATGACCTATTTGGATCAGACAGCCAATGTCACGTCTTTCGTACTGATGGAATGAAAATTCCACGAGAGTATCCCAGAGATGGACACGATACGAATGAAAAATAACTTTCATCAATTTTCTCAATAAAATAATTATCAATATCTGCGCTTCGAAAAAAAAAAATACCAAAACAATTATTAACAAATATATTATTCTTTATTATTCGAGGAAGAAAAAAAACTTGTAATTTAATTTATTTTGTAATCATTTTTTTCTTCTTATTATTAAATAATTTTTCAATCCTTTTTGACATTGAAATAATGAGTCATGGCAAATGTAATTTTGTTTCATTTTTTATAGCTATGGAAAAAGTGCGCAGCGCTTGCTCGCAGGCGCTACTAGCGCATTAACAGGTCATAACTTCGGTGCAGGTCATAACTTCGGTGCAGGTCATAACTTCGGTGCAGGTCATTTTTTTTGGATTCGTCTTGAAGCCAGCTACAATTTTGACATCGGAACAAAAATCAAATTACATTTAAAAAAATGGCCGCCATACGAATTTCTCGAAAGTGGCGCCATCTAACTATAAACTGATTTCACCATTTGATGTCTCCCTCGAAACCCTACAACTTTGATCTGAACCGTTTTTCGATACGACGAATCGTTTTCGAAATATTCAAGTGTATCATTTTTAAATGGGACACCCTGTATATATATGTATATATATATATATATATATATATATATATATATCAAATCAAATGAAAGCCTACAGGAGGGCGAGAAGGGCCTGAGCCACAATATTCTTATATGTATATATATATATATACCGGTGAAGCGAATTTAATGTCAATTTTTGGCAAGGGAGATCGAGAAAAATAATTGGGGATGAAAGGTAAAGAAGAGTTATCGATCGTTGCGTGACAGGATCACGTACTAAAGCGGCAAACTTGTTATATATTTCGATCATCAGTCAGCAAAGCCAACCACAGTGACCGCGTGCTCTGCTCGTTGGCCAAAGTTTCAGTGTCCTTTTCATCAATATACATATTATATCGCGAGGACACACTGCAATGTCCGCGTATACTAGCTAGATTCACAGTTTGACGAGTGCATCGCGGTTTTAACAGTCCCCACGAGGGGTAGAGAGAGCTTATATATATATATATATATATATATATATATATATATATATATATATATATATTTATATATTAATATCATGTCGTTTGCACTGAACCATTGAATCGAACAGAGATTATATTTAACTGTTTGTACAATACATAGAATGAAATGCCAGTCGACACGACCACATCCGTTTTTGAATTCTGTTGCGACCATAAATAGTGTAACCTCACCAAAAGCTCCTGTTGGAAGTGGCCATTGAATAAAGTAAAAAGTGAATGAATTAAAAATAATCAATTCAAATGATATTAAAAAGTAATTGATAAACAGTTAAATACGAGTTAAAATGTTAGTTGATAAGTAATTAAAAAATATACTAAAAATCAACTAAAAAGCATAATAATTAATCTTCATTGTGAAAAATAATGTACACCTTCCTCAATTTGACAAAATAAATTCTGTTGCGACCATAAATAGTGTAACCTCACCAAAAGCTCCTGACGGAAGTGGCCATTGGATAAAGTAAAAAGTGAATGAATTAAAAATAATCAATTGAAATGATATTAAAAAGTAATTGAAAAACAGTTAAATACGAGTTAAAATGTTAGTTGATAAGTAATTAAAAAATATACTGAAAATCAACTAAATAGTATAATAATTAATCTTCATTGTGAAAAATAATGTACACTCTCCTCAATTTGACAAAATAAATTCTGTTGCGACCATAAATAGTGTAACCTCACCAAAAGCTCCTGACGGAAGTGGCCATTGGATAAAGTAAAAAGTGAATGAATTAAAAATAATCAATTGAAATGATATTAAAAAGTAATTGAAAAACAGTTAAATACGAGTTAAAATGTTAGTTGATAAGTAATTAAAAAATATACTGAAAATCAATTAAAAAGTATAATAATTAATCTTCATTGTGAAAAATAATGTACACTCTCCTCAATTTGACAAAATAAATTCTGTTGCGACCATAAATAGTGTAACCTCACCAAAAGCTCCTGATGGAAGTGGCCATTGGATAAAGTAAAAAGTGAATGAATTAAAAATAATCAATTGAAATGATATTAAAAAGTAATTGAAAAACAGTTAAATACGAGTTAAAATGTTAGTTGATAAGTAATTTAAAAAAATACTAAAAATCAACTAAAAAGTATAATAATTAATCTTCATTGTGAAAAATAATGTATACTCTCCTCGATTTGACAAAATATTTTTTTTTTCGACGACTTTAGCGTGCTGGCTGCGTTTGCAACTCCTCAAAATAGTAGCCGAGGCAATTAAAGACATTTTTATTTTTACATATTCTTACCCTTTCGCTTACATTTTTTTTCTCACAATTTCTATCTCGAATCTTCTTTCTGTATATCTTTGGAGTTAGCAGTAATAATGTCGAGAAAAACTCCCAGACAAAAAAAAAATTGAACAATCTGCTACATGAGAATAGAAAAAGTTACTCAATGTACGATAAGGGTAGATAGAGCGTGAGATAAATCGTGCAGTAGCACATATATGTATATAACCGGGAAGAGTTTGTTCTGCGTCACTCGAAGACACAACGGAAGTGTAACAATGTCGATCCTTCCGGTCGTTTTCTGCCCCGCTTCGTACATATATATATATATATATATATATATATATATATATATATATATATATATATATATATATATAGACACACACTGTACTTTGCGGTGTCGATTTTGTTCAACGTTCGACCTCACTACGTTTTATCTCACTCCCTCTGTCGATCGCAAGCTTTCGTTGCCTCACCACAGTCTCTCATACTTTCTTAGATCAGATTACTGCTGCTGATTCTAGCAGCGAGACGCGAATATACGAAGAGGGAATGCGAGTTTCCAGTGCAACGAATCGACAGCGTAAAGGGAATTGGGCAAGCAGCAGAACAAATATATATATATAGTTTTACACACACAGGCACAAGCATACACACACACACACATTTATATATCCGTTTTATGCTTTTCTGTGATGTATATATAGCTTTGTATGGATTTCTCTATATTTTGACCTTGTAATTCTATACGTTTTCTTCCTACCCTTGCAATTTGACACCCACATCCTGCTTCACCGTAACTGACCTTCATCTGACCCTAAATCCGATTATTCCGAGGCGGATATAAGATTTTCCTTCTTGCCCTCCAATATCTCAAAAGAAAGGCTCTCGATTTCCCGCTCTAAGGGAATTCTCATCAACCCTCTTTTCATCGAGTCGGATAATATAATCATATATTCTACCTGACTCGAATCTTTATTGACAATTAATGATAATTTAGGCTTGATTCTTTCCAGAAAAAAATAATGTACGTCCCTACCTCTAATCATTCGAATGAAAAATTATTTTTATATTAATTTTCATAACGATTTGTAATAATTATTTTTTAATGATTTCAAGGGACACTTTAATACGAAAACCGCTCTAAGGGAATTCTCATCAACCCTCTTTTTATCGAGTCGGATAATATAATCATATATTCTACCTGACTCGAATCTTTATTGACAATTGATAATTTAGGCTTGATTCTTTCCAGAAAAAAATAATGTACGTCCCTACTTCTAATCATTCGAATGAAAAAATATTTTTATATTAATTTTCATAACGATTTGTAATAATTATTTTTTAATGATTTCAAGGAACACTTTAATACGAAAACCGCTCTAAGGGAATTCTCATCAACCCTCTTTTTATCGAGTCGGATAATATAATCATATATTCTACCTGACTCGAATCTTTATTGACAATTGATAATTTAGGCTTGATTCTTTCCAGAAAAAAAGAATGAATTCGAATGAAAAATTATTTTCATATTAATTTTCGTAACGATTTGTAATAATTATTTTTTAATGATTTCAAGGGACACTTAAATACGAAAATATAATTTGTATGGTTTACCAGTGATGATAACGTTGTATCTCTTGACCAGCGATCGGTCCTGATCGATCTCAACCTGACACTTGTAGAGGCCCGAGTCTCTCATCGAGGCATAAGCGATTTGCAATCTCCAATTGTCTGGATATCTGTGGGGTAGAAGCAGAGAGATCAAAGGAATTGGATGTGAGAAGAATTCGTAGCTATATATCTCTTCGTCGAATCCCATAATCTTTCGGGGTTTTCACGGCCTATTGGGCTCGAGATCAGTCGAAGCTTTTCTCGTATTTGCGGAGAAAGGACTTTGAGCAATCTCATTTCACCCATAAACGAGTACAGTACGAAAAAAAACCATATCAAATAATTTTTGTTCAAACAGGCAAAAAAAATGTTCGAGACATATTTTTTTGTTGGGTTTTGGATAGAATTTTTTTATTTTCGAGGAAATAGAGGATTCGTGATCGGATAAAATAAAAATTGCATTGAAATATCAACCTGAAAGGAATTAAAAAAAGATTATATATATTTTTTTCAGCTAATAAGTTGATTCACTAAAATGGCTGTAACTTGGCTTGTCCATGAAGTTGAGTCTCTAATTTTTAATCATTGGCATTTCAAAATATTATTTGATCGATGAGGCAGTGAGTATTTTTTTAAAAAAGTTTTTCACAGATTTTTAAAGTCGATCCTTTGATGATTACGAATGACACGAGATTTTAGTCGAAAATAAAAAAATCGAGGTACGAATGCAAGAATTATAAATATTTTACGAATTAACAATTTTCATTAAAAAATATGATAAAAAATCGAGATATCGATGAAAATTCCATCAGATTACACAATCATTAGTACTTAACGATTTCGACTGATCTCAACTTAACAAAATATTAATGTAAAAATATGCTTACTGAAAGTTCAGGCTGATTCTCCGATCAACGCTGTAAGATTCTCGTTCAACAGTGAGCAGACGAAAAGAGTCTTTGTAGTGCTGCAGCCAAGTCACCTGAACAAAAGAGGAACCACCAGGCAACCAACAAAAAAAAAAAATATGTCAGAAAAACTGGTGCAAACGTCGCGCACCATTAAATTTATTCTACGCAAAAAACGAGCCGCTCTCCTTTTATAAAGTGTCCCATGCATATTCCATCTGAATTAAAATACAATAAATCTCAAATACATTCGCATTCGTTTTTTTTTTTTGTTTTCGTTTGCCTGACCCCTTCGGAATCAAAGCTCTATCCATGGAAAGAGAATTTCACAATTTACTTTCACCTCCCTCCATCTCTTTTTCCCCTCGAAAGAGAGAAAAAGAGAGATAGAGAGAGACACAGACTCGCCAGTGCCCCGTAATTCCTTTCGTTATCCTGGGCTATGTGTGCATACCCTCTCACCCCAGTAACAATAATATTTATGGATATCACGCACGCGGGCTTGTAAAAAATAAAAAAAATAAAAATAGTCGCGACCACCGTTGTATGTACGTTATTCTGCCTGTGTATGCCGAAAATAAAATAGAGAGACATAAAACGAGAGAGAGAGAAAAAAAAAGAGAGAGAGAGAGGGAGGGAGAGAGAAAGAAAGCAAGAGAAAAAGAGAGAGGGAGAGAGAAAGAGAGCAAGAGAAAAAGAGAGAGGGAGAGAGAAAGAGAGCAAGAGAAAAAGAGAGAGAAATGGAGGACTTTAAATCCTATGCTAGTAGTGAGCACACAACGTTTCTCTCGCTCCGTGGTGGAGCTTGCACGTTGTGGACTCAACACACTCTGCGATACAGTCCGTTTATTTGCCTGCTGTTACTACTGCCAGGAATGGTCGACAGACCCCTCTCGCATGTACATATACATAGCATACAGTGTATAGTACGAGTATGTCGACGAGAGAGGTCCACGAGATCCATACGACAAGCAGCCATTAGTTATGGAATTAAAAAAAAAAAAAAGAAAAACAAATAAATTGTTACGAATTCGTTGTGATAACGAAAGAGAGACGAACAACGAGAAGAGTCCGGAGTTGAGAGGCTTGAAATTTAAGAGGAGAATTGAACGTGTCCCACATGTATCCATCGGATAGAACTTCAAATAGTCACGTGTTACTTATTTTTTAATTCTATATATATATTTTTTTTTATCGATGTTATTCTTTTGATTGACTGAATTGTAGGTAAGAATTAATTGTGGGCAGATGATAAAGTGGCCGATTTATTAATGTGAAATAATTCTGTATGTTTTTTTTTTTCGAATCTATAAAAAGTAAGAAAAAAAAAATGGAATTTAAGCTCTTTAAAAGCATTATAGTAGCTTTTTGTACCGTAATATAAGATACATTTTACGTATTAATGTTTTCGTGAAAATGTGTGAGAAAACTATCGATTTAAATTCATACACGATAGAGCACATTCACTGCTCATATGTGATCCACAAAAATATATTCAATGAGTTTTTCCAAGCTTGCCAGAAATGCTTGTTTTCATCTGCTGGGCTTCAGAAAAGCCACTACAACCCAAACCAAAATGTTTTTTTTTTCGAATCTATAAAAAGTAAGAAAAAAAAAATGGAATTTAATCTCTTTAAAAGCATTATAGTAGCTTTTTATACCGTAACATAAGATACATTTTACGTATTAATGGTTTCGTGAAAACGTGTGAGAAAACCATCCACTATGTGATCCACAAAAATATATTCAATGAGTTTTTCCAAGCTTGCCAGAAATGCTTGTTTTCATCTGCTGGGCTTCAGAAAAGCCACTACAACCCAAACCAAAATGTTTTTTTTTTTCGAATCTATAAAAAGTAAGAAAAAAAAATGGAATTCAAGCTCTTTAAAAGCATTATAGTAGCTTTTTGTACCGTAACATAAGATACATTTTACGTATTAATGGTTTCGTGAAAACGTGTGAGAAAACCATCCACTATGTGATCCACAAAAATATATTCAATCATTTTTTCCAAGCTTGCCAGAAATGCTTGTTTTCATCTGCTGGGCTTCAGCAAAGCCGCTACAACCCAAACCAAAATGTTTTTTTTTTCGAATCTATAAAAAGTAAGAAAAAAAAAATGGAATTTAATCTCTTTAAAAGCATTATAGTAGCTTTTTGTACCGTAACATAAGATACATTTTACGTATTAATGTTTTCGTGAAAATGTGTGAGAAAACTATCGATTTAAATTCATACACGATAGAGCCCATTCACTGCTCATATGTGATCCACAAAAATATATTCAATGAGTTTTTCCAAGCTTGCCAGAAATGCTTGTTTTCATCTGCTGGGCTTCAGCAAAGCTGCTACAACCCAAACCCAAACCCAAACTTATATACATATATATTGCAAGCCCTCGCGCAGTTTTCCTCGAGCTTGAGCACTCAACATCGTTGCTCTCTTTTTCTCTCTCTCTCTTTACGTCACATCCTTCTTCCATCAGTTTCGCATTTCGTATTCCCCAGAATACGAATCTCGCAGGAATTTAAAGCATCTGCGAAAGCGCGGTTGAGAGGGAGCGTGGGAGAGAAAAAGGTGAGATAGTCCCGACAGGAAACGGGAGAGGTGAAAAAAACGGGGGGGGGGGGGGGAGGGGGGGAGTTACACGACGTGGCAGACGAGAATCTGATTTCAAGCGAGAACGACTCCAGTTCGCAAAAACTTAGGTCTGCCTCTCTCTCTCTCTCTCTCTCTCTCTCTCTCTCTCTCTCTCTCTCATGGCCCCACTCGACGAATATGGTCTGATGGCCACGAAACCCTCCCCATGTCAGAATAGACGATATTTCTCGCGTTCTCAATTCCAATTTTATAATTGGCTTTTCGTTAATCGACTTTTTCGTCGATCTTTGCTCTGTACAAGAGAATTTCTCGCTCTCCCTCTCGCTTTCTCTCTTTCGCGGAATTCACTCTGGCCCGAAAATTAATTATCGAGATGTCGTTAATAAGGGATGGGCATTCTTCGAACGAAGGGATAATTAAAAATGATTTTACGACGAGGTATAATTCTGAATAATTATTATGAATATGATGAAATTAGGAGCTCAATTTTATTCGATAAATTTTTAGGGATTATTCTTTTTTTATGATTACGAAGACTTTTTTTTTGAAAATTAATTGGAACTATCGTTCTAATTCGGATGGTCACCCTCTGTCGTAACCCCACATCATCGTCTACACTATCAATTTATAACTGTGTTAGATTGTTTAGTCATAATAATTCTCCTGTACTTTTATTATTCTTTTTTTAAGATTATGAGGACTTTTTTTTTGAAAATTAATTGAAACTATCGTTATAATTCGGATGGTCACCCTCTGTCGTAACCCCACATCATGGTGTACACTATCAATTAATAACTGTGTTAGATTGTTTCGTCATAATAATTCTCCTGTACTTTTATTATTCTTTTTTAAGATTACGAAGACTTTTTTTTTGAAAATTAATTGGGACTGTCGTTCTAATTCGGATGGTCTCCCTCTGTCGTAACCCCACATCATCGTCTACACTATCAATTTATAACTGTGTTAGATTGTTTCGTCATAATAATTCTCCTGTACTTTTCCAGGACCATTCTTCCAAAGTATCCACCCCAAAACTTTGGCACCATCCTAGTGGAGACTTTTTCATTTCCGAGGAAAAAATTTAATTAATAATCGATTTTATGGTTCCTTCATTTTTTCTCAATTTAAAAAAATCCATAACTTTTTGAATAACTATTCAATTTACTTGTCTAAAATGCTGATTACATACTAATTAGTATTTGCATAATATTAATTAGAAAAAATACTATAAATAGGGCCAAATGAAAAATTCTAACCTTTCGATGACCAAGAAGTCCGATCCTGCAGTCCAATTGTACAGTACTGCCGATTCTCTCAGTGACATTTCTTCGATCCTCCTCATCAAGAAAGTAAGGCCCAAATTTTCCAAAAGCACTTGGCACGCTTGGCAACAAAAATTTGTCAAAACTTCGTCTGGTTGTTGTTGTGGTAATTTCAATATCATCGCCAAGATCCATATCCGTTATCAATGATGGTTTGATCTCGTAAAATATTTTATTGGCTCTCCCATCAACAATATTAATGGACTGTTTTGTGTTGTTCTTGGTAATCGGATGGGCTGATTTGGGAAAAGTAATTTGATTGACGTTGACGATAGTTCCGTCGATTCTACCGCCAGAAACATCTTTAGCCAAGTGAGGGTCTTTGAGACCGAGTTGGTCAGGCATACGTGACGGAAGTGACAAACCATGCCCCAAGCTTGGCACTTCTTGTTTCTGACGTTCCATGCTGGCTGCTTGAAACGATCGGGCTCGAGCCCCTTTGTGATTATCAAACGATCCAACGATATCAACCTCGCTCGCGTTGGCTATATTTCCGGTCACTCTCAAAAGGCTCGGCACTTTCTCCAACGATTTCGAAGTGATTTGCCTCGTCCTGGAAACTTCCTCCGTAACGCTCAACTGTTCGATTGTTTCATCTCTCAGCCCCATGACCGGGAACAATGATTGTGTCGTTGTCCCTTTGTTCCTGAGTGTCTCTGACTCGAGACCGAGATTTCCTTCTCTCAGGCCATTCGTGGCCTCGTCTTTTGGTAAATGCTCATCAAGCAAATAATTTACCGTCTCGTTGCTCTTCAAATATTCACCAAAACGTTTCACCTCCCGATCATTACGAGTTTCCCACGAGGAAGCTTTATTCTCCGTCGAAAAATGGTCATTTGGCTCGAGAGTAAATGGATAATTAGTTGGATCTGGAGAATGAGGAAGATCCTTGGATTCCAGGATCATCGTTCCAGTCTGAGATCGCAAAATTGGCTTGATTCGTGGTTGGCCATTGTCAGAATGAGCGTCACCAGAGCTAGCTTTGTTATTCGATAACTCTGGAGAATCCTTTACAATCCGAGCTTCGTGATGCTGACTTAACTTTGGAAAATTGACGTCTAAATGTCTCTGCACCGATGTGATCCTTCTACTCGTTTTCGACGTTGACGTAATCGTCGTTAGCGAATTGTTCTTTGTAACCGCTGACTCGACATTGCTTGATCTTCGTCTTCTCTTCTTTGTCGCCTCATCGTCATTCGTCGTTCGTATCTTATCTTCCAGCTCATCGCGGATTTTCGTCCTTCCATCGTGTGAGATTGTTTCCCGTTTGTCAGGAAGACGACGACGAGAACGACGACGACGACGACGACGACGTGATTCAAAGGCAGACATCGAAGTACCAGTGATGGAATCGAAGATTGGAGATTCCAGAGTTACGACAAATTTTTCCTCAAACTTTTGGGACAATGGGACAAGCCCCTGACTCGAGATTGTCTTCTCGTTGTCCTGGACGGTTTTCGCTAAGTCTTTGCTACTTTTCGACCAATCATTTGTCCGCTTAGACGAACTCTCGTAATTTGTTGGTTCGTTGGGTACTCGGGTGGAGGCGAACGAGTCGATGGTGAGTTTCGAAATTGTTATTGGTGTTTCGATGTTTCGATCGTTGTGGCGAATAAGATATGTCGAACTCGAAGACTCAGATCTCGATGTACCGTTACGTTTCGCGAGGTCTTTCTTAACGAAGCTGCTGCCTGTTGGCTCATCCAACTCACTGGACACAGTGCTGGCCACTCCAGATTGCCACGTATAATGGGTCCTCGAAATTCCAACGTTGTCTGCGGTATCACTCGAATGATCGATCCTGCTATCTCGATTGTTACCATCATTCGGATTTCTCTCTGCAACAGGAAAATTCCACCAGCCACCCAACAAACATTTCGAAATTATTGGGTAACGCCCAAGTGCTACGGAAGTTCTACTTATTGAGAGCTCGAGTATTTTGATTCGTTGTCGCTTTGTCTCCGTGAAAAAGAGGTTGAATGAGATGGTAAAATTATTGCATGAGAGCTATTGAATGTGTAGCGATGAGGTCACAAATGATTGTGTATCGATGAGATCACGAATGATTGCGTATCGATGAGATCACGAATGATTGTGTATCGATGAGATCACAAATGATTGTGTATCGATGAGATCACGAATGATTGCGTATCGATGAGATCACGAATGATTGCGTATCGATGAGATCACAAATGATTGTGTATCGATGAGATCACAAATGATTGTGTATCGATGAGGTCACAAATGATTGTGAATCGATGAGATCACAAATGATTGTGTATCGATGAGATCACAAATGATTGTGTATCGATGAGATCACGAATGATTGTGTATCAATGAAATGAGAATCGTATAAATTCATCATTGATAATAAAGTTCATTCCTAACAATTCGTATTATGGTTCTCAGTTCACGCAAACTCTTCGTACGATGGGCTTCCTGCCATATCTAATAAAACAAAAATTGCTCGCTCCATTTTGACAAAAAAAGGAAAAACCCATTTTTGAATATACTGTACAGAAATCAATTTCCCACGTTATGATGGACAAGCTATGGTCGTACTTTGTTCCCAGAATTGATTCCTGTTATCGAAAAAAAAGAACCAAAAAAATTCAACACGTTCCACTGATTCTCCGTTTTTAAATCTCCTCTATAACCAGCACACAGAGTATCAAGTCACGGAATGAAATTGGAACGTTGCGTTTTCCTGGATTGAGATATCGATACACACATATCGACACGTTTATATACTACAGTACAAATGGAATACACACAGCGTGGAGGGAAATATACTGGTTTAGCTCACAGCAAATGTTAGACTGTGTTGCTCCTGCTCGCTAGTACAAAACTGTGTCACGGTTTATTTCGATACAGGGCTGGATATATCAGTGTCGAATTTGTTTAAACGAGTCTGGTGGATATTGCCAGCGCCCGTGACTTTCCTCTCTCTCTCTCTCTCTTTCTCTCTCTCGCTTCCTGTGTGTACTCCTGCGCCCAATTTGAGAGGGGAAACGTGGGTGAAGCAAAAAGGGTAGCTACTCAACCCCTTGAAAATCCTTCTCCAATGTTCCCTTTGGCAGTTGGTACTTCCAGGTTTCTCGCAAGCTCGTACGTAGCGGAATATCTCTGGGAAAGCAATTTCGAGGCTAAAGTGTTGGGCAAGTGTGTGATCGATCCTATCGGAGCTTCAGGTAAACGTATATATAGGACGTGCTCGATGGATATATTGCTCGAGGAAAGAAAGTAGCACAACCATTTTTCTATATAACTTTAACTAAAACTATACAAAAATGTGAGTGTGTGTTTATGTTAGTGTAGATATTATCATTATAAATCGAGCGATGAACTGGAAGAAATTTATTTATTTTTATCGATTCAAGAGATTATAAAATTTTTAAATGATTTTTCCTCACTGATGATGAAATAATTGGTGTCGTTTGATGGAAAGGATTTTGAATATTCGGAGAAAATGTTTTTACCTGGAGCCGCTGTCACCAGTAAGGAGACTACGGCGATTACGCCAAGTCTCGAGGTACCAAGCTGCATCTCACCGACGGGATTTTTTTTTTGACGATACTCCCTCAGCCTTCGGGTACCTTCTCCGGAATTTCATTCATCGTTGAGCCTGAAGCAAAGCCAGATAACGACAAAATAAAATATCCGAGTTGACATTCGTGTATGAAATTGCTGGGTAAGACAGTGCGTGACATAAAATTGATCTAAATTTATTTAACGTTTAATTCGTTTCGGTACCTAAACCAGATTTACACCCCTTAGCAGTAATCCTCCAATATTTTTATTTACAATTGAAAAAAAAAAGAGAAAAAAAAGTGTAATGCAAAATCGATTTAGCGTTGAATTCTTCGTATAAGGGATATTCAAAGAAACGGTCGAGATTTCGTCGTAGATCCTCCAAGTCCATAAATGGTAGGGACAGAAATGCATGCTGCTGCAACGACCCGATGCGATTTCACGTTTAACTGCCCGGATATACCCGAGGCACACAGTTGGTGACGAGATATTGGACTCTCTCTCTCTCTCTCTCTCTCTCTCTCTCTCTCTCTCTCTCTCTCTCTCTCTCTACCTCTCTCTCTCTCTCTCTCTTGGCTTGGTGCGAGCAAACGGTACATAAGGCTCGGGAGAAGGCAGATATCACGCGGTACTGTGGCGAACTGCTTGTCGTTTGCGATGTTACCCCGGTTAAAATGGCCCTCGACCGTGTGCGGTTGAGGTCTGAGTATGCATTTCCGTACATGGTAGCGATTACGTTTACCTGCACACACGTTGCCCGAGGCTTCGAGCAAACAGACTAAGATAGTGTACAGGGGATCATAAGGGATCATCTGGCACACACGGTTTGTATTTTCTGAATACGATACGTTCAATATGTGGACATTTGGATTGTTCATGCATATATATATATATATATATATATATATATATATATAAATAATATAATTAATTATTTAAAAGTGAGAAATAAATTGGCCAGTGAATATGAATAATGAAAATGATTATGCTCGTTATAAATTATCATCTTTAATGAGTACAATTTTTCCATTTTTTCTCCCTATCATTATATACAAAAAATATATTTATGTTTTGTTATTTTTTATAGGTGGCAAACTCCAAGTATTATATAGAGGGATCAAATGGATGATCCAATGGGAATGCGTGAAAAATATTGACATCAGCATTGCTCATATACATACACGAATAAATAAATAAATAAATAAATAAATAAATAAATAAATAAATAAATAAATAAATAAATAAATAAATAAATAAATAAATAAATAAATAAATAAATAAATAAATAAATAAATAAATAAATAAATAAATAAATAAATAAATAAATAAATAAATAAATAAATAAATAAATAAATAAATAAATAAATAAATAAATAAATAAATAAATAAATAAATAAATAAATAAATAAATAAATAAATAAATAAATAAATAAATAAATAAATAAATAAATAAATAAATAAATAAATAAATAAATAAATAAATAAATAAATAAATAAATAAATAAATAAATAAATAAATAAATAAATAAATAAATAAATAAATAAATAAATAAATAAATAAATAAATAAATAAATAAATAAATAAATAAATAAATAAATAAATAAATAAATAAATATAATAATAATAAAGAATTATTATGGCAAAAGAGATCGATAAGACGAACATTGAAGAATAGTAAATTATAAATGCTTAAAATTGCCAAGCTTCAATATTTTTCATCCCTTGTCACAGATCTGACAAAATTCATATTTTCATCCAATAAACCGAACAAACGACAATTTTCCAAGTACGATCTCGAGATAAATTATTTCCACTATTTATATCTACGGTGTAAATATCCGGAAGGCGAGGGTCTGTCCTTGCATTCCGTTAGTTTCGTTTTATGTGCATGTGCATGTGCATGTGCATGTGCATGTGCATGTGCATGTGCATGTGCATTTGTGCGTGTGTGTGTGGGGCAAAGGAGATCGTGGTAGTGGCAGAGCAGACGCAGTCAGGCTCGAAAATTTAAGCCACCATCAAGTACGAAACGAGGTAATAGACGGGCGGAGGAGTTGAATGGGTTAAACTTCTTAATTATCTTACGAGCTGCTACTATACCGGGTGTGCACTCTCGTAACGGCTTAATATTTAAGCTTTCTCTCTGTCGCTCCCTCGCTCTTTTACCGAACTTCTCGTACTCTCGTCAGTAATGCGAAATTCCTTCCATCGCATCGCCCTTTTTGGTCTGAGCTCGTTCTCTTTACGCCTCTCTTATTCGCCCATTTCTATATATTTAGCTTCGTGTATACATATACTGTTCACCAAACGTATTTTACTGTACTACTACTTCGAATCATTCTCTCTCCCTCGCTCTCTCTCTCTCTCTCTCTCTCTCTCTCTCTCTCTCTCTCTCTCTCTCTCTCTCTCTCTCTCTCTCTCTCTCTCTCTCTCTCTCTCTCTCTCCCTCTCTCCCTCTCTCTTCGCACTTTCCGTTTTACAGTGGAGAAATTCGAGGTTTGCTATTCGCTTCGTGAACGATAGGCTAACTTTGGGAAAAGGACGCGAAAACTATTACCACTCAAACCTCGTTTTTCATTCTACCTCCTCTGTCTGTCTCCCTCACTTTTTCTCTCTCTCTCTCTCTCTCTCTCTCTCTTCCTCTCTCTTTCTCTCTCTCTCTCTCTCTCCCTCCCTCTCTCGCCCTCTCTCTCTCTCTATCTCCCTCCCTCTCTCGCCCTCTCTCTCTCTCTCTCTCTCTCTCTTCCTCTCTTTCTCTCTCTCTCTCTCTCTCCCTCCCTCTCTCGCCCTCTCTCTCTCTCTATCTCCCTCCCTCTCTCGCCCTCTCTCTCTCTCTCTCTCTCTCTCTCTCTCTCCCTCTCTCTCTCTCTCTCTCCCCCTCTCCCTCTCTCTCCCTCTCTCTCTCTCTCTCTCTCTCTCTTCCTCTCTCTCTCCCTTCCTCTCTCTCTCTCTCTCTCTCTCTCTCCCTCCCTCCCTCTCACGCTCTCTCTCTCTCTCTCTCTTTCTCTCTCTCTCTCTCTCTCTATCTCTCCATCCTCCTTTCCACGATCTCGTTCTTGCGACGGCTCCCCAAGGACCGAATCCTTTTCTTCGCGTATACATCGTGCTCTCCTCTCGCTCTATTTCTCCTATGTATTTGGACGTTTGACTGAAAACTCATTCTTCCACAGAAACGTGGGAATTTTATCGAACGATAAAAGGTAAAAAGAAAAAAAAATGTCTCATTTCGTTCATTTTTTTTTTTTTCGTGTGCTCAAGTGACGAGAAAAGAGAACGTATATTTTTTCACAAGAAATTCATCGAACGTGTACCCGACATTTCTAGTATTGACACATATTCGGCGATTTTCAAAGCTATAAACGTGGCTGATATATCTATGAGTGTATATATCGGAATTTGAGGAGAATATTGAATGTCTTCTACCCCCGCGCATATATGAGAATTTCCCCCCACCCCCTTTTTTTTTTCATTGTAAAAAAATTCGATGTACACGAGAGTATACATCGAAGTTTGTCGACAGTGTCCCTCGAATATGTACCATCAGAGGATCGTATGAGAAAAATACTTTTGCCAATGTTACCTGAGATTTTTTTTTATCCTTAAAAAAATATTCTAAAAAATATTTAGGTAAAAAGAATTTATTAAAAAATAAAATTGAATGTAAATATAAAAATTTGAAAAATATTTTTTGGCGTCACAATGAAGTTGTCATCAGTTTTACGTGTAGATAAATAATACAACATTCAATACATTATATTTAAAAAATCGTGTGTGTGTATATATATATACACACACACGATTTTTTAAACGTAATTTTTTTACATGTAACGATTTTTTTACATGTAATATTTCCACAAAAGAGGGTTCTCTCTCGGTCAATATAGACGTTCATCTCGCTCCTCCGGCTGTTACTTATTATCGAAGAATACATTTAATTTTACCGCCAGCCACCCCTCTCGCCATGACACTCGCGACTCTCAGCTGGGCACACAGTAGAAACCGAGAATTAAATTACAATAATAATGGGATTCGTGATATCTATATATGGTGGATCAGGAGAAGAAGAACCAGAGAATTGTGCTTCAATTCCTACTGTGTGGCGTTGGTGTGTTCCGTCGTCGTCGTCGACGAGGACGACGACGACGATGCTAAAAGGAATGAGGTGCAAGTTAGTCGAGAGTCATATTCCTGATGCTGGTGAAAACTTCGAGAATGTCATTATATATTATCGTTCGTTGAAGTAAAAAAAAAAAAATTTATCAGTATCCAATTTCAAATCTAAAAATAATAATCGAGCACCGACTATAAGTTATATTTCGATAATAATATTTCATATAAATATACCAGTAGTTAATATTTCATATAAATATACCAGTCGAAAGGTTGCACTTTTTGTTTCATATCCACAAATTATAATATTCCATTTCTCATTCCGTATATTTCATACATCGAATCAGCTCGGAAAATTAATTCGTATTAAATACAATCTTCCAGCAAATTCCCGATCTATCTGGATACATATTATACTGTAACAATCATAAGATGAGAAAAAAAAAATCATGAGACGTCTGACGAAAAATCACCGACCTGTCCGCAAAGGATTCGAGCCAAAAACAATTCCACGAGAGCGAGAGATCCAGGAAAATGATGAGATATAGAGGATGGAAAGTTTTAACTCGATCGTGTTAAAGTCTCGTCCTGGAGAAATTAGGAAAACCCAGAGAGCTTGAATCTCTACCCAGGGGAGAGAGCGAGAGAGAGAGGGGGGGGGAGAAGGAGAGAGAGGGGGAGGGGGAGCGAGAAGGAGAGTGAGGGGGAGGGAGAGCGAGAAGGAGAGAGAGGGGGAGGGAGAGCGAGAAGGAGAGTGAGGGGAGGGAGAGCGAGAAGGAGAGAGAGGGGGAGGGAGAGCGAGAAGGAGAGATAGGGGGAGGGAGAGCGAGAAGGAGAGAGACAGGGAGAGAGTTTATCGAAGCGCGAGATAATTAAATCTCGTTTCGTTATCGTTCATGAATTCCCCATCACCGTTACTAACGATCATGGTTTAGGCTATCGATTTAATTTACCGTCAAAGTGTTGATTAATCGTATTCCAGACACCCACACACGGAAATTTGTCTGTCTGTATTGAAATACATTCGCTTTTGTTTCGTTAAAAAATGAATCATTGAAAAATATGTGAAGAAAAATAAAATGATATGTTACGAATTCAATATTAAATATGAAAAAAAATATAGAGACGAGAATTTATTTGCACAAATAAAATGTTAAGATCAATATAAAAATAATAATAATAATTAGTTTGTTAATTTTTATTTCTTACTCCATCAGTCTTAGAGAAAATTGCTGTGAAGATTCTACTCTACATGATAACGATATGTATATATATATATACATATATATACATATATATATATATATATAATACACACGTAAAGTTTATATACAGCAGCATTCTCGTCCAGAGTTTCGTAACCGAGAGGGAGTTCTCAGTAAGGGTAATGAATATATCGGCTAACCATAGAGTCATCCACTTCGTAAAGTTGTAAAAAGTTTTTCCGTCCAACACACACACACACACACACATAAACACGCACAAACAAAATGCGGAGAGCAAAGGTGAACGTGCAAAGGCAAAAGTAGACTTTTGCCAAAACTCGTGTAGACTGTTTTTCGCTATAAATGTATATAAATATACACCGAAATATATCCTACCGCAAACAAGGGAGAACGCTGAAAATCTCTGTCGTGAAAACCTCCTGCCTTCAGCCTGACACGTTTTTAGCTCCTTCCATTTGCGTTAATTTTTATTTTTTATTTTTCATTTTTTTCATTTTTTATTTTTTTAAGTAACAGCAACGCAGACTGTCGCATAACTGAGAAACTTTACACATTTTATCATTGTTGTATCGTCACAGTTTCACGGTTTTGTGTTTGTGAGTTCCTCCATTCTCTCCAAGTTCTTTTCTCTCTCGGTACTCTCGAGATTTCAAGGGAAGAGGATGAGGCAAAAGAGCAATGTGTGGCTCGACTCCCCTATATAATGCTGTGCATCCCACAACGTGTGCCATTTGATGGGCTCCGGAGTCCAGAGTGGTTGCGCTTTTCCTGAAAACCGTCCATGGGACATTTCATGCTTAACGAACCAAATTTTTTGTATTAATTAAAAAAAAAAAAATCCATCCAGTAGGTCGTAGAATATCTCGAGAAAAGATCGTGTGCTCATTTTCAAAATGCTTCGAGAATTCGTTTAGAAATTATTAAATAATTAAATGACTATTGCTCTTCAAGTAAAATTTTTTTTATTCGACACTTTTTTAGATCTACCTCAATTTTCAAGTCGCTTCATTTTACGTAATATGAGATGAGCTCATGCATACCAAAATCATTATATTTCGTTGTAAAATAAATAATGGTTTTTCAATCTTGCTATAAATTTAGAAAAAAATAGTAAAGTTTAAATCCTACTTAATCCGGCGTTAAATACTTCATACATGTGTGTGCATACAGAGCAGTAACTTTGGCGAAACAGTTTGGAACTGGCCAATATCAGGGTCAATTGAAGAGCTTGACTTTTTCAGGGGTTTAGAATTATATATATATATATAAGGGCGAGGGGAAGTGATACCGTGCTCTACTTTATACATATATATATATATATGTGTATATATGTATATATATATATATATGAAAAGGGTCTGTAGCATCATCTCATTCTCTCTATATAGCAACAGGAGCCACGCGAATGTTCCATTCTTTGTTCCCTTCTTTCTCACTGACACTCTCGATTCTCCCCGTTTGGCAGCCCATTCTATCCAATTCTCTCTACTACACACTGTAGAATTTTTCCCCAGGGAGGGTGAGAAAGCGAAAATAGAGGAAAGGAGCTATTAGATTCGGGATAAAATTAAACACTCTCTATACGATAGCCAATATTTCTGAAGGTGCAAAAATGTGTATAGAATTTTATTGCATAATTTAAAGCATCTAACATATGAAGTTTGAAATAGCAGAAACTTCAATAAATAAAAAAATTCAATCCTAACATTTTTCTGTATTTAAAATATTAAAATCATGTTATTCAATGTGAAATTGAATTTTGAGGCCCAAACTTTGAACGAAATTTTATTTCTATAACTTTTATACCCTTGACTCGAAAGTTTAAACTCACGTTATCCAATGAGGACAAATCATGGGACTAACAGTATTGAGAGATGACTCACTTAACAGTACAAAAAACATCGAGATACCTGTCAGTCTCACACTGCCAGACAATTCCTATGCATTTATCTTGATTTGGTACAAAGCTCTGAACAAATAGTGTGAGAATGGCTGACACATGGAGGAGCAAGCATCAGCAATATACCATGAATAAAGCTCAGAGTTTCTCGAATATGAACTAACCCCAGAGTTTCTTGAATGCACAAAGATAAACTCGAAGATCTGAATGACGTCGAGTACGCACCGAAAACTTCATGACAATCTGTGGGAGCGAAGCTTCTGGCTATCTGGGCAATGTGTTCGTCGTTGGATTGAAAATTAACGGGGCAAGTGGAGAATTCTCGGAGATATTCGTCTCTGTCGTTCCCTTGATTAGTCTGATTGGCTTAGCTGCTGCGAAATTTGTCGTGGTACGGAAAACGGAAGTGCACCAACGGAGGAAAGACGTGTATCGCTTTGGGTTCCGAGATTAACCGCATCAGAGAGAGTGAGTGAGTGAGTGAGTGAGTGAGTAAGTGAGTGGGTGAGTGAGTGAGTGAGTGAGTGAGTGAGTGAGTGAGTGAGTGAGTGAGTGAGTGAGTGGGTGAGTGAGTGAGTGAGTGAGTGAGTGAGTGAGTGAGTGAGTGAGTGAGTGAGTAAGTGAGAGAGAGAGTGAGTGAGTGGGTGAGTGAGTGAGTGAGTGAGTGAGTGAGTGAGTGAGTGAGTGAGTGAGTGAGTGGGTGAGTGAGTGAGTGAGTGAGTGAGTGAGTGAGTGAGTGAGTGAGTGAGTGAGTGAGTGAGTGAGTGAGTGAGTGAGTGAGTGAGTGAGTGAGTGAGTGAGTGAGTGAGTGAGTGAGTGAGTGAGGAGTGAGTGAGTGAGTGAGTGAGTGAGTGAGTGAGTGAGTGAGTGAGTGAGTGAGTGAGTGAGTGAGTGAGTGAGTGAGTGAGTGAGTGAGTGAGTGAGTGAGTGAGTGAGTGAGTGAGTGAGTGAGTGAGTGAGTGAGTGAGTGAGTGAGTGAGTGAGTGAGTGAGTGAGTGAGTGAGTGAGTGAGTGAGTGAGTGAGTGAGTGAGTGAGTGAGTGAGTGAGTGAGTGAGTGAGTGAGTGAGTGAGTGAGTGAGTGAGTGAGTGAGTGAGTGAGTGAGTGAGTGAGTGAGTGAGTGAGTGAGTGAGTGAGTGAGTGAGTGAGTGAGTGAGTGAGTGAGTGAGTGAGTGAGTGAGTGAGAGAGAGAGAGAGAGAGAGAGAGAGAGAGAGAGAGAGAGAGAGAGAGAGAGTTCTGCCCTAAAAAAAGATCGTGGATGTGGTGACTCGTTCCTCTCTCTCTCTCTCTCCCTCGATGTCCCTTGTCACAGGAGTAGCAATGGAAGAGCTTGAGGGAAGAAATAAAGAAGTGCACTGGAAGAGAATGAAGATGCTTGAAAAGGAGAGATCCTTTGCAGTCTTCAAGAAGACGGGGAAGAAAGACCAGAACAGCACTAAGGGTATTTATTCGAGTTGATGGTCACTTGGACAAAAGATTTTCACCAACTTTTAGATCCCCCCCTACGAGTTTTGCCAGGTTCCATGGTACCGTTCATGGACAACAAATGCCATTAACAAAGTTTGGGAGCACCGCAGGTAGAAGAGATGAGAGCCTGGCCATTCCCCTTACACCGCCATTTTGCCACGATTCTGCGGTCTTCCCTACTACTGGTATGTACTATTAGCGATGTACTACAAGCTCACCTTCTTCTCCCTGCTCCCTTATTTCGGTCGTATACGACCTGGCAAATCCTCGTTCCCCATCAACTTGTACCTTTTGTATTTTCCTCCTCACTTTGGTCCTATGTCGGGATGGATACAATGAGACTTTCATTGCTCGCGGTCGTATAAAGTATAGGCGAAAGCTTACGTTGAACTGACTAAGCATATCGTTTTGGGTCAGTGTTTAAACCTCTCGCTTGATATCTCTCTGCAAATGGACAGCAGTAAGATCAGAGAAAAGTATCAAAATGCTTTATACTGACGATGAAATTTACATTTTTTTATCCACTAATGTACTCCAGTTAAATAATGTTCGTGGATAAATTGCATGTCATAAAGATTTTTGCATTATCCATCGTTAACATTCGCATAACATATTTCTCATTTATTTTCTCATCCACTTTGGGCCCATTTTGCAATAACAAAATGTAATTTTCAAAGGGGAAAAAGAGACGACGTCGAGAAAATGCATTCAATTTCGAAGCTAGAGATTTTCACTCGTAACTGCCGCAGAGAGAGAGAGAGAGAGAAGAGAGAGAGAGAGAGAAGAGAGAGAGAGAGAGAGAGAGAGAGGTAACGTTAGTTTTGACATATAATGGCCCTATCTCGATCTCCATCTCTTTTTGAATCTGAAATGGAATCATGTGATGAGAATTAACCTTTTTTCCTGCTTCGTGAATCACAGTGAGGGATTTAAGTCTAATTGAAACAAAGTACACGTCAAAGAATAATTCAATGCTCGTTCGCATTAAATTGCAGATTATACTCTGCGACGGCGTGCACTGTGTAAATAAGAAAAATATTCTCACTGAAAAAGAGACTGTGAAGAATTTTAAGGAGGAATGGCCACATCAGGCTATTTTAAAAATAGCCATATTTGTTTATCAAATTCATAATTTTTTTTAAATAATTAATGTCGACTATTTTGTCATAAAATTCTCGGAAAATAAATCCTCTGAGAAAAATTGATCGTTGAATAGTTTATTAAATATTAATATTTTTACATGGAAATAATAATCTCTGGCAAACTGACCCAATTAATAAAAATTTAGTCTCATCTGTGAACGAGTTTCGTTTGTATGCATGAGTTTTTCGCGATTGCATGTAAAATTTTCGCTTCTCTGCATGACCATCAACTTAATAACGCCATTTTGAGCTCCTCCGTGCGAGAAATAACGCGCATCATGTTTCTGTTTAATAACGACTATTAAACGCCAGGGCCATTATTCATCGAGGAGACACTGGCTGCAGCTTCATGTATATATATGTGATCCTCCATACAATGTGTTCTTCTACCCTTGTGCTGTTCCAGGCTTTAAACTTTTTCTTCCCTTGTGTGCCGTTTAGATTGGATTAAAGCTCCCCCTTAAGCCCCTTTACGATATTTTTTTCTTCCTTTATCCGCATCAGGCAAAGTGAATTTAATTGAATAAACAAAGTCCACTTGAGTAAAATAAATTATCTATCTAATTCAAGTAGAATGAAATTAAGTTTTTTTTTTTTTTTAATCCAGATAAAAATTTATTCACAACACATTTGACCTTTTCGATATGGTTTATTCTTCACTAAATATGCCAGCAATTATCTCACCCTGCGTTCTCTTTGAATTATCGCAATTGGCATTTTTCCATTCTCTCTCCCATGAGGCTTGACCTCCCTGCATCACAGCACGAACGGACAAATTATCGAAACTCTCCGACGTATAGATGAGAATCTACGTACTATATATATATATATATATATGCTGGTCCCTGCTGCCTCTAATTCATACTGTCAAGTTCTTCGATCCCAACTAACTGGTTCGAACCACTTTATTGGATACGGGGTAGAAAAAAAGGTTGACCCGAGGCAGGTGTCAGGAGGATTGAGTGCTCTCTGCTTGACCACGACGATAAGTCGTTCGGTAATTGAGTTAGCAGCATTGTGGGACTCTTCGTCGTACAATGGCCAGGATTGGAGGAATAAGTTAAATGTAATTGTGGAGAACGACTAGCCTGAAAGTTTCCTCAACTATTTTCTTTTATAATTCATTTTTTATTTATTTAAGAGCAGCAACAGGAAGATTGCATATTTTACGATGACATCTCTTTTTTTTTCTCTCGGGAATTGTGAAAATCACTCGTAGTACGATGCTCAATGTTGGGTTAACTCAGTCGAGAATTCTCAAAATATACATTAATTTTTATCAATCGTATCGTAATGATTAAATCACAATGATTTTCCTCACCGATACAGATTTCTCACAATTATTCATATTCATTCTTTCAATTATTTTCAACACATTTTTTTCGCTAGCAATATTTATTGTATAAATTATTTTAAAAAATGCAGTTAAATATAATTCTGAGGAGCTAAGTTGGAAAGATTTTGTATCTTTTTTATCTCATGATTCATATTCTGGGCAATATGTTAAGAAGTTTAAGTACTTAAAAATAGTAAAATGTAACCATATACGGGAGACCTTATTTTTGGATCTAGGAAGACTAGACCAGTCAATATATTATTTTTAACCGAGCATTATGAATTCTTATTGATGCAATAACGACCATTTTGGAAAAATTAATCATTTTATTTTCATTTCAATTTCGTTCTGCTAAAATTTGACACCAAAAATAGCTACTCTGTTGAAGTGACAAAACAAAACTGCAATGTGGTGCCAGAAAAGGGAAGGCAAAGCTGTCGGGCGTTGAGTCGTGCTGATGCCCTCGTTAACCACCAAGTCACACGAAATTTTCTCTCTTTTTTTTCTGGCTATATCCGACTATTGTCGGCAGTGGAACGAAAAGAAGGACACAATGAGAGGATCTGTAGCAAGGAGAGAGAGAGAGAGAGAGAGGGAGAGCTGTCCACACGAAGAGAAGCCTCCAACAGTCACTAGAGACGAATAGCTGTCTACTACAGAAATCGTAGCATTTTATTTTTGTGTTTACCTTTTTTTCTCACTCGTATTTCCCTGACGAGACTCTTGCCAGTCTCTCGTGGAAACTGCAAAAGGACAACACACATGGCAACAATTTCAGAACTTTGACTGTTCATCTTCCCACGTATGTATTTTTGACTCTTCATTTTCGTGAAGGTCAAACTGACTTCTGCAAAGCAAATTTTTTTATTTTCTTTTTATTTCTCTCCTTTTTGCGTTTGACCTTTTCCAATTGTGACTTGCTCGCCAGTTTCTTTTCCCACTTTATCCTTCATTTATTCTTCATTTTAGCTTGTTTTATTACCTCTTTCATTGTCCAAAAGTGTCTCATTGTATTCGTCATCTTTAGGGCGAACTGTTTTCAATCTCTTCGTGCTTTTTATGCTCGTGTTGAATCTCAAGACATTGAGGACAAACGTTCCGGAAGGCTTCCTCCTTTATTCGTACTTTTCCCTCGCATCGGTGCTTGTACTAGAATATACCTATATATATATACAAAATATACCTATATAGTTTACTGAGTTAGATATAAATATATCGACAATGGAGAAACATTGTATGTCTTTTCACAATACATTCGTTGATTCAATGTGGAATTTACTCATGGCCCGTTGCAATCTTATGTATATATATATATATATGTATATATATTTAGTATGTCACGTGTTTTATCCTTGGAGGAAAGAAGACCCGAGAGCAGAACTGGAAGAGACTGGTAGAGTCAGAGCAGCTTTTCCTGAAATCTGTAACAGCGTCGCGTCGCCAAGCTACTTCGATCGGATTTGCCTTGGAAAAACATTTGCTCAACCATCCTACACTCTTCTTCTCTTTGCGACGATCCTACCCCACCTCAAAACAAATCGAACGGGGTGAGATAGCGAATACCGAATGTCTACTCGAGTCTCGTTTCGTCGAATAAACCACTCTAAAAGTTTGTCATTTTTTTGTATCTCTTACTCGTTTTATCTCGCTTAAAATTTCATCAAATTTGCACAGACGAATGACCCAGAAAGTATCGTGAAATAAAATGATATGGTACGATCGAAATATCGGAATATTTTGAGGATCGATTTGAATAAGAAAAAAAACTTAATGTCATTTAATTCAATCAACCCAAAAACGAAGACATGTCACAAGGCCACACTGAAACGCATCCATCTTTTTTGCCCTGCGGACAGTCAAGATTAAAAATTACTATTATCGATATTAGCTTCATGCAATCTCACTATGGAAATCTACACAAAATTGTGATTTTTCAATGTGTCACTAATTGATAAAAATTGTCCAAAGTATCCTATTTAAAAAAAATATTAGTCTATCCCCTCCTCCTTCTCCTCCTCCTCTCTCTCTCTCTCTCTTTATACCAATCCTACTTCAAGACAAATCGAACGGAGTGAGACAGTAAATGTCTAGTCGAGTCTCATTTCGTTGAATAATTCACCCTAAGCCTTATCTTCTTTTTCCTGTTTCTTCGGTTCACCTCGCTGGAAATTTCATTGAAATCGCTCGAAAAAAATGACGCAGAAAGTATCGTATGAAATACGTTGTTGACATTGTACGAAAAATAAAAAATATTTTCCTGGAGGATTAAAAAAAAAAAGAATTGAATGGAGTTAACCCAGAAATAACTATCATCTATCATCGAGGTTAAGCTATAATTCTTCGTGTAATCTGAAAATCGAAATTTGAATGTGATTTTCCAATGTGTCGTTGAACGAGATAAATTTTATTACGAATAAATCGTGTAAAAAAATTGTTCAAAAAAACGGTAAAAATAATGAAAATTCATGTGACTCGTCATTTGAAATTTCGTGATAAAGCTTCAATTTACAACCCATCTGTATGATATGGACCTTTATTTTTATTCACACACACAAAACATTCTATTGTCAAATGCTCTTATTATAATCGTTCTACCGTGCTGAAGTCCCTTATTACTTCATTCACAGGCTATGGCACATATAAATATATACGTGTGTACGTGTATACATCGGCCAAAATGGGTCCACGTAGAATTTAAAAGTCTCCTGTTGTCACCGGTGATGTACCGGAAACCATCAGAAATCCTTTTTCCCATGCTTTTAATATGCACCACAGTTTTGCTCGAGGTACCCAAACCCACCACCATCTATAACGATCGCGAAAGCCTCTTGGAAAAACAGAAACAATAATGCTCCTGTCGATGTATGGCTGCAAAAAGAGTTATTTTTTTTTTTCGTCTTCTTTTTTTTTTCTCTCCTCTCGCGCTTAACTTTATCTTGTCAATGGAAAAATCCGATGTTAGAACGTTACTTTTCATATGAGATTAATATTTTGTTTATCTCATATACGAATACGTTTTAGTTGATATGCCACATTTCACATTCGTTAAGTTTCGAGATGCTTTATTGATAATTTAGAAGAATAAATTGATGAAAGTTGTTAAAATTTACGTGGTAACTCGTGGAAAAAATGGGCTGTCTAAAGAAAATAAAATTTTGCTTTTAAACCTAGAATGCCAAATATCCGTATTTTATGCCTGAAGGGCTCAGCGAGTGAAACTTTTCGCTTTATATATATGAAAATGCTTTTCATATATATAAAGGTCTCACGATTATATAATCCAGTGAAACGACTCCGAGAGCTTTCGTGACTTATTTCCACTGTTTTCTTTTTACCTTTTTTGATGTTTTTTTCATTGCTGCTCTAACTGCATGAAGTCTCATGAAGCTACAAAATGCTGATTCACAGACGGAGCAGCGCAGACCTTTTTTAGTTGGGTCAAAGAGACTCATAGATCACGTATCACGTCCTACCTACCGTAGATTAAATTTAAGTTAAATAATTAAGTAAGACAGCAATTGTCTCAGTTATCTTGTTTACGAACCCAACGTCAAATTTTAGGAGAATTAAGCTCTATGATTTTTAATTGGAATTTAAGCGATCGTATATTATCTCATGCATTATTTCGGTAATACGAAGTTGTTCATTTTCTCACAGCGCTAATCATCATTTTAACTGAGAAAGTTAAACACACAGGATTACAGGTTAATTTTTTATACAAACTGAATATCGTTAGATACGCGAATTTTTTGAAACATTCAGACTTATTCAGAAGTGTGCGTGGAAAATTTAAGCTAAGATTTTTAACTAGAGTTTAGGCAATCGTATGATTTTATGCATCGTTAAGGAAATACGAATTCAGTCTTATGCTATCTAATACTATTTTATACCATGCTATTTGCCGTCAGAATTTGTTATTCACAGTGTGGTAAGTGTAGGCATAATATAGTATAAGCATAACATAAATCGGGATCGGAATTCCACTTCACAGTTCCAACCCTCATTTTAGTCGTGAAAGAGCAAGAGGGTTAGCCCTTCGCGCAAACTGGAGATCGTTAGATATGTAAATTAGTAGAATCATTCAGACTTATGCAGTTGTGCACAAAACAAAGTAATTGGCCAAACTAAGATTTTTAACTAGAGTTTACGCAATCGTATGATTTTATGCATCGTCAAGGAAGCACGAAGTTGTTCTTTTTCCCAAGGGTTGGGATCCCGATTTAGTCTTATGCTATCTAATACTATTTTAAACTATGCTATTTACCGTCAGAATTTGTTATTCACAGTGTAGTAGGTGTAGGCATAAGATAGCATAAGCATAACATAAATCTGGATCGCGATTCCACTTCACAGTTCCAGCCCTTATTTTAGTCGTGAAAGAGCAAGAGGGTTAGCCCTTCGCGCAAACTGGAGATCGTTAGATATGTAAATTAGTAGAATCATTCAGACTTATGCAGAAATGTGCGTGGAAGATTTAAGCTAAGATTTTTAACTAGAGTTTAGGCAATCGTATGATTTTATGCATCGTTAAGGAAATACGAATTCAGTCTTATGCTGTCTAATACTATTTCATACTATGCTATTTACCGTCAGTATTTGTTATTCATAGCGTAGTAGGTGTAGGCATAATATAGTATAAGCATAACATAAATCTGGATCGCAATTCAACTTCACAGTTCCAACCCTTATTTTAGTCGTGAAAGACCAAGAGGGTTACAGGTTAGCCCTTCACGTAAACTGGAGATCGTTAGATATGTAAATTAGTAGAATCATTCAGACTTATGCAGAAGTGTGCGTGGAAGATTTAAGCTAAGATTTTTAACTAGAGTTTAGGCAATCGTATGATTTCATGCATAGTACTTTTTCTCATAGTGCCACCTCTAATTTTCGTCGTGAAAGAGTAAGAGAGTTGCAGGTTAGTTTATAAACTGACGAACGATTTTCAGTTTGAGTTTTACCTAAACTGAAAATCATTCCTACCTACCGTACCGTATCATTATAGACACGCGAATCAGTCGAAATATTCAGACTTATATGCAGGATTCGTTAATAAAATATAGGTTAGTTTTACGGCTCAAGTGGCGCCACGGTGGCAGAGATTTTCCCTACTCTCAGCTGGAGCTCATGTAAACATGGTAGAAGTATTATTGAGAGCTGGTACTAATACCACAAGGGGGAGTAGTTGCGTGTACAGTATATGAGACAAATGCACGAGGGCTTTCACCCTCGAATAACGTGAAGCTGCATCGCGCCAGTTGGAAATTGATAAGCGGTGAAACTGGCATATATATAAGCGGTTTACAGAGGCGAGCTGTCCGCATGCTGAAGATAACCCTTCGTTTATCGGAAAAACCTTAAATTAACTTGTAATTGTGGTAAAAGTCACGTTTGTCGTTTAAAATTTAAAAAAAAAACAAAAACAAAAATGTATAGAAGATCCGAGTGAATGAAAAACGATGTTTTTTTTTACCCTGCCAATAACTAAAAGAATGGCCAGTTCGTGCATGGTTCGAACTGCATTACAGTTACTGCTGAGAAACGAAGAAAACGATTTGTATATATATATGTATATATGGCTTTGGCGTAACCGCACAGTAGCTCGATGAGAGTTTGTCCGCAGCCTCTGCACCCTGAAAACTGAGTGGATCTTCAACGGCAACATATAACCTCCGCAAAACGACCTCACCCAATCTTTTCACAACTTTTCTCTCCAAACTTTTTTTTTTCTCGCTTCCCCCTCAGCCAGCCAGAACGCTCTCTTTCTCGTAGTTGGGCACACACGGAGCAAGTTTTTAGCTAGAATACTCGTATGTATGTGTGTGTTTGCGGGTGAGCTCCATTCCGAAATGGGGCGTGGAAACTGGATGGAGACCGAATGAAATTTATGATATTTTTCACTTACCAATGCTCCTCTCTCTCTCTCTCTCTCTCTCTCTCTCTCTCTCTCTCTCTCTCTCTCTCTCTCTCTCTCTCTCTCTCTCTCTCTCTCTCTCTCTCTCTCTCTCTCTCTCTCTCTGCCCCTCATTTTTCACTCTATCTGCCCAGCTCACTGACTCGCTGATTTCCCGTTAACATGATGATGAGAAACGACATAAATGCACTTTAAAAGTGCCATATTATGTGTATACTTGCATGAAAATGTTAATGAGAAATTATGTTCAGTGCTATGAGATGAATGTCATAAGAGAATGAAATTTACAGCAGGCCATTAGTAAAAAACGAATAAAAAATATTTCGCTGAGATAATTCTAGAATAAAAATTAGTTTCGTGCCAACTCGAAGATTTTTTAATTGTTGAATTTATCCAGCTGGTAAATAGTAACAGAGCTACTAAGGTTACGGAATGAATTTCATAATGATATGCGAATTTTATCAGTTCTCTAATCCTCGCGAAATATTCACCAGCCTAAAATTACTTGAGTTAATTAACATGAAGATTTTATACCCTTTGACGAGAACCAGCATTGATGATCATAAATTGAATATTTTTTCAAATTTTTCCATCTGTATCCGGTGCACTCTTTCCATCGCTATTTCCGGTAAACATGATGATGAGAAGCGTCTAAATGCGTTTAAAAAGTATCATATTATGTGTACTTGAATTTGAAAAGCTGTCAAGCTTTTTCAGGTGTAATAATCTTGGCAAGAAATTATGTTTAGTTCTATGAGAGAATGCTGTGCGAGAATAAAATTCACAAAGCAAAACTTCCTTCGTGGAGAAGCAAAAAAATTGATCATAAATATTTTACTGAGATAATTTTCGAATACGGATAAGTTTCGTGCCAACTTGAGGACTTTTTAATGATTAGTTTCATCCAGCTCCTAAGGAGTGATAGAGCTATATAGTTACATAGTGGTAGAGCTATATAGTTATAGACATTGTTTTATAACGCATATGCAAATTACAATATTATGAGTTTCATCAATTTTGTCATCATGCTAAAATATTGAACAACGATAAATAACTTGATCTAATTAAAATTTTAATTCCCCCATTTTCTCGAATTTCTTCCTATATCCGCTGAGTTTTTTCCATCTCTGATTTCCGGTAAACATATGATAGTGAGAAATGACTAAATGAACTTAAAAAATACCATGCGTATTACTTGTGTCAAAAAAGTGTTGAGCTTTGTTGGTTCGAAAAATTTTGATGGGAATTTATGTTCAGTGCTATAAAAAAATATTGTTTATTGTTGGCTATTACTAAAAAAAAAAGATGAATCATAAATATTAGGCAGAGCTAATCCTGAAATAAGAATTAATTTCATTGCAGCTCGAGAAATAATTGATAGTTGGATTTTTCCAGCTAAGTATTAATAGAGCTGCCATTTATAAAATAAATTATTTAATGAATAAACAAGCAAAAGGTCCCATCTCAAAGTAACGATATACATAGCTCATTGCTGTAGGGCGACGATTTAATACAAATTTCATTAGTTACCTCCATCCTAGCGAAATATTCGGCAAGCTTAAATGACTTTGAGCCAACCAAGATTTTACCTCCTTCGACGTGGACCGATCTCGACTGTCGCAAATGAGATATTTTCCCAGAGAAACTTTGATGTTCCACAAGTGAAAGAAAAAGCAAAAGCAAAGATGATGTTTTCCTGGTAATTTTTCAAAAGGAAGCGAATACTTCATATATTCATTATCCCATCACGAATTTTGAGCTCATTAAGGTAGAATCAAATCACAGAATATTTAATAACTGTCGAGATGGAAAACTCTTTAATAGTCATAGTTTCTCATCCATAAATTATCGTTCAACATGGCCAGTTTCTCAATCACTGATCTAAAATGGAAAGCCTCGATTCTTCATCTGGCGAGATTA
>OY769911.1:2475769-2539061 GCA_963669185.1 Dyspetes luteomarginatus
ATTCCCCTCCCCCTCTGCAGGCTTCCATCTGCCCCATATATCAGTCACGACTTGACGATAATTAAGTTTTCGAGCCCCTGGTTGGTTGAGAGAATACATCTCGTCCTGGTATATATAATATACCTGCTACGCTCCAGATATCATTCCATTACTGAAGCTCCGGCTTGAATTTCCATGCAATATGGGGGAGGGTTGTTTTTGTTTTTTTTTGTTTCTAAAGTTACGGGCGTCAACGTAATTCAAGACAAAAATACGTGCCAGGCCTCATTATAAAATTTTTAGTTCACGAGACATGCATTTCATCCAGGATTCGTAAACTCAAAATATAAAGGCGTTGACCGCTGTCAACGCTCCATCTCTGTGAAACTTGTCACAATTATTTATTCACTCGGGTAAATTTTTACTGTAAATACAAACGGATGAAACGTCAAAGGTCATATCTCGGACTGACACACCGTGTGAAATGGAAACCTCGAGAATTGATAAAAAAAGTACTCCCTTCGATCCCTTTTGACAAGAGACATTCCCCCAATGTAACATCGCGAAATGTGCAAAGCGCGAAATTTTTTAATTATATATTTGAATATAGATCCGAGATGTAGAACTTTTCGTTATTTTCTGTATCGAGGATTTATTTCAGATGTATCGTGGATAAATTTTTGATGTTTATTTTGCGTCCGGATACATCGTATCCTGAGATTTATCCGAGTTACAGAACTTTTTCGTACAAATATATCCAAGATTTATTTTTGACATATATCTAACATATTCTTCTTTTATATGGGGGAGGATGGAAAAAGGACCTGCTAGGGCTCATTATGAGGTTCCAGAGTCCATCTGGCACACATTTTATCCACGATTTGCACCTTCAAAAAATCAAGGGGGTTGATCGTTTTTAATATCATCCATGATACTTTGACAATCTTCCCAAACTCTAGCAGATTTTTTCGCAATTTTTTCGTAAAAATATATCCAAGATTTATATTCAACATGACTAACATATTTTTTTATTTTCTGTGGAGGTAAATGGAAGAAAGACCTACTGCGTGTATATGACGTACGTACGACGTACAATTTATATTTTTTTGGATTTTTAGATTTAGATTTTTTGAGGACACGAAGTCGTGTCACCTTAAAAAATCAGGCGATTGATCATTTTCGTTACGTTGTCAACGAAACTTCCGTATCCAGGATACAGAATTTTTTCGTAAAAAATATATATCCGAAATGTAGAACTTTTCGTTATTTTCTATATCGAGGATTTATTTCAGATGCATCGTGGATAAATTTTTGATATTATTTACGTTCAGATAGAACGCTTGTTTATCCCGAGATGTACTTATCCAGGATACAGAATTTTTTCGTAAAAATATATCAAAGATTTATAGTCAACATATCTAACATATTTTTTAATTTCTGTAGAGGGAAATGCGTGCATATGACGTACGTACGACGTACAATTTATCTACTTCGTGTCGCCTCAAAAAATCAAGCGACAGATCATTTTCGCAATATTGTCAACGAAACTTCCACAATCTTCCTAAAGTCTCGCAGATTTTTCCGCAAACAAAAGCATATGAAACGTCAAAGGTCACATCTTGGAACATCATCGGTTGAAATGAAATATCCGAGAATTGAAAACTTTACTCTTGGGCTTTCTTCAATCCCCTTTTCACACGAGACATTCCCACACATAACGTCATTGCGAAAATTGCAAAGTGCGAAAATATTTCCCGTACAAAAAAAAATATATATCCGAAATGTAGAATTTTTTATTCTTTTATTTATCGCGAATATATTTCAGATGCATCTTGGATAAATTTCTGATATTATTTACGTCCAGATAGATCGCTTGTTTATCCTGAGATGTACTTATCCAGGATACAGAATTTTTTCGTAAAAATATATCCATGATTTATATTCTATCTAATATAGATTAATATCTAACATATTTTTTTCTTTTCTGTGGAGGTAAATGGAAGAATTTATCTACTTCGTGTCGCCTCAAAAAATCAAGCGACTGATAATTTTCGCTACGTTGTCAACGAAACTTCCACAATCATCCTAAAGTCTAGCAGATTTTTCCGCAAACAAAAGCATATGAAACGTCAAAGGTCACATCTTGGAACATCATCGGTTGAAATGAAATATCCGAGAATTGAAAACTTTACTCTTGGGCTTTCTTCAATCCCCTTTTCACACGAGACATTCCCACACATAATGTCATTGCGAAAATTGCAAAGTGCGAAAATATTTCCCGTACAAAAAAAAATATATATCCGAAATGTAGAATTTTTTGTTCTTTTATATATCGCGAATATATTTCAGATGCATCTTGGATAAATTTCTGATATTATTTACGTCCAGATAGATCGCTTGTTTATCCTGAGATGTACTTATCCAGGATACAGAATTTTTTCGTAAAAATATATCCATGATTTATATTCTATCTAATATAGATTAATATCTAACATATTTTTTTCTTTTCTGTGGAGGTAAATGGAAGAATTTATCTACTTCGTGTCGCCTCAAAAAATCAAGCGACTGATAATTTTCGCTACGTTGTCAACGAAACTTCCACAATCTTCCTAAAGTCTAGCAGATTTTTCCGCAAACAAAAGCATATGAAACGTCAAAGGTCACATCTTGGAACATCATCGGTTGAAATGAAAGATCCGAGAATTGAAAAACTTGTGCTCTCTCCTCACCAGACGTTCCCACACACACAACGTCATCGCGAAAGCTGGGAAACCCGAGAATTCTGGATGGAAGAGAAGGACTATTTTCGGTTGCAGAATTTCACTGGCTCCTTCCATTCCCTGCTTCAGGTTCACCGAGAGAAATGTGTTAGAATCGGAAACTTTGGTGAACGAAAACTGGAGGAGCCATATAGGGTTTTCCAAAGGGGTAGAGTCCGAGTGAGGCAGCGATAAGTGGGTAAAAGCGAGGGAGCGAGGAGTAAGTCTCCGGATGAGAGAGAAGTAGGAACGTGCTTTCTCGGTTGAAATATGACAAAGTTCGATCGGAGCGGTAGAGTGTATGTGTGTAGGTGTGTGTGTGTGTGTATAGTTGGAGCTATGTAGGACGAAGAAGGTTGAAGAGGGAAAACAGTCGAGCGAAGGAATACCTAGTGAGATTCGCAGACGCGACCCGGATATAGCTTAGATGTGCCGAGAGGGATGAAGAAGCGCAGGACTGGAGAAAGAGAAAGAGAGAGAGAGAGAGAGAGGAAGAGAGAGAGAGCGAGAGAGAGAGAGAGAGAGAGAGAGAGATAGCAAAGCTCCCTCAAGCCAGGATGAAGTTATCGGGCTCGCGAGCTTCAGCATTATATAGTTGACTCCTGCTTTGTTCCATACACTGGCATAACGCCAATTGCTATCATGGACCACCAGCAGCATTAGAGCATCAGCGAAGGAGCAGAGCATCAGGTATGCCAAGTGGTGGTAATACCGAGATGATGATGCTGGTGGTGGTGGTGGTACTCCCTCCCTTCTCCATGAGCACTAACCCAGTCTCATGTATGCTTGCGATGACCTCATATATATTCCACGTTGCGAGAGGCAGTCTTTGGACTTTGAGGTATTTCGTTCGTATGACGGTATGGTGGAGATACGACAGGACGAGAATTCGGTTAATGGGAAAATCACCCAGCGATGCTACGTTCGTCGGAAAATCGCCCAAGGGAGAATTCGTAAATGTCTGTCATGAAACATTTCGTGTTGAAAAAAATTTGATAAGATTGACATTTTGCTATGATATATTTGAAACTCCAAGACCAGGCTCTTTGGTTTGATGAAAAAAGTATTACGATGACTTTTTCCCAAATCTGTTTGCTCACATCGAGCTTTCATTGTTATAATTTTTCTGGGAATAATCGCATTGCCATTAAATATTAGTGATCGAGAGAAATCAATGGCACAGATTTAATTATTTTGTCTGATATGAAATGATCAAAAATACAAAAACGTAATGATAATTTTCCTCTTACGATTCGATGCTTTCATCACACATGGTGGGGGGAGGTTAAAAATATTATCCGTGGTGCTCTCTCAGCACATTCTAAGCGCTCATTTTGCTATCGTTCTTGTCCTCGTAAATGTGAAATGATTATTTTTTATTATACATTGTAATAAAAAATTTCCATACCATGTGAAAAATGGCACCTGATCCATAGATCTTTCGAGTTTGACGACTTTTTCTCCTGTTCAAAGTGGTTCTAAAAATTCCTAAATATTTATAAACATACTTTGAACTTCGTAGAATTACTTTACTTCATTTTGGAAAAAAATTACGTTTAGTATTATGTAATTATCGAAGACAAATCAATAACTTTGGAGATAAATTGAATCGACCAGACACGAAAGAGCCATGTTTGTACCGGAAAGGGTTAAAGATTATAATTAAGAATGAACAGTTTGTCTTCATTTGGCAAAAAAAAAAAGGAGATTTGTAGATTTTTCAAACGATGTATGAGTTCCTCGTAACTTTCTTTCCCACAAGTACGAAACAGTCCCGACGAGCACGTTCCAATACATGAGAAACTGCTGGCCATCCTACACGCAACGTCATACAGACTCACTGTTACTGTACATTGGAACAAGACTAATAGTATCAGTATAGGAACTATACTTTGTCATCAGTTCGAGTATAACTTTTAATTGGCTCTTTCAATTTGCCACCACACACACTCTCTCTCTCTCTCTCTCTCTCTCTCTCTCTCTCTCTCTCTCTCTCCCTCTCTCTCTCCCTCTCTCTCTCCCTCACCCAGTAACGAACGTATCGAGAACTGGCAGGGTAGGAAAGCCTCTCGGCTTTGTGTTACTTGACGATTAAATTTGTTCCTAACAATCGTTCGCTTGAAAATGTCGTGGTCTCTATCAGAGCCACATCGAACCAGTGTGACTTTGCTCGTGAAATTTTGTCTCGATGTATTTCGCGTACAGGGATTTATAAGTTGGGAAAGACGTGGTATAGAAGAAGAAAAAAAGGAGCAGCTGCAATAGCAGCTTTTCTTCGGTATTTATTAAAGTCACCATTTTAAATTATCTTAATTTTAAAATATTCAATTTTTTATAATCGATCTCCAGACATTTTATATTGAGACCTCGTCAAGATAAAAATGAATGATAAAATAAATACCTTTTTGGAAATGTAAGGGAAGTTCTTGAAGAGGCTACAATAAAGCACTCGAACTTATTCGAGATTTTTCTCCCAATCGGCGAATGATGTAGAAAAAGTTTTTTTTGTGTATCATAATTCTTATTTTTTCTCTCTGTTTCTCTGCTGTTTATTCCATTCCTCTATACAGTATCTGTGTCATTTCCGATGGAAATAGAAGTTCACGAGTATCGTGTGCGCCGATGGATCCTGAATCGGGGTTGTATCCAAAGCAACGGGGTGAATATATATATATATATATATATATATATATACTCGAGAAACTATACGATCCATTAGGACTTTGCTACGTAGCCGGCGGCAATTTTCAGAGGAAAGTTTCGCTTCTCGCCCAACTACATATACTGTTTTATATATATGCATACCAATGTACGGTGAAGACTTTATCGTACAGTAGCGAGTGCCAAGCAAGAGCTATCAACATAGCAAGAGATGCAGAAGCTCGAAAAAGTAAAGTCTGCCCAAAGACTTATAGAAAGATATTCACTGGATGCTTCTCGAACCTCTTTTCTTCTTCTTACTCTTCTTACTCTTCCATCTCTCTTAACTCCTTATTCGACCATCTCTATTCCAGAATTTTACGTTTTACTTTGTAACGATTAATTCTTTTTAATTGTCGTCTCTTTTTCCATCTATTGTAAGGAAAAAAAAAACAAATTCCTCACATTTACATGCGTTTGGGATTTATTATATGATTGGGTTACGTGAATTTCATTACGACGTAATAAATTTTGATTCAAGTTAACTTTATTCACGAGAAACAAAAAACTTTTTCGTACGATGATAACGTAGCAAATTTCAATTACGTTTATCACTTTATGCTCTTGAGACTATTACAGAGATACTGAGGAGTTTATCCTGACAACAAAAGCAAAGGGGTGTTTCTACATTTATATGTTAAAATAGAGTTATAAAATTGCATAGGTCAGACACTAAAGTATATACAATGATAGAATTCCTTTTTTTTTAAACTATGTATTTGTATATTTATGTGTATTATACAAATTTACATAGTATATTGCTTTATATGTATGCGTGCCGGTATAAGCTAAGGGTAGAAATTCAACACTCTCGAGTTCTGAGTGTTGCCAACTCGCGAGGGAAATGCAGATATTACCTGGGTCCTGAGTGCGACCACCCCAACCTCTATCCCTCCTTTTTTTCCCTTCCCTTTCTCTTTCGCTCCCCTCCACAGTTGAAGGTCTTATACTCTCTTGCATTCTTAATTCACACACTCAGCAAGAGGTGAGCTAAACCGAGCACCGAACGGGCGGACTTTAACGTCGAGAAAGACCTCTCGCCATTATTGTGCCGCACATTATTTCACTGGAGCTTTTCAAACTGGAAATTATGCATGATTCTTTTTCATCTTACGATGCCCTTGCTTCGTTATACATGTGTATCTTACATGTATACAAGTGAAAAGTATCTTTTATCATCCTAGTTACTCGTCATTTGAAAAATACATTTTAGAAAAAAGCAAGATTTTTTTTTATCTGCATCATTGCAATCCACTTGACGTTCTTTCCCTATTTCCTCGATCACTTTTCTACACTTTACTGTTTTGCCAATTCCTGTACAACACCTCTGGAAATTTCACTGGAGCTTTTCAAACTGGAAATTATGCATGATTCTTTTTCATCTTACGATGCCCTTGCTTCGTTATACATGTGTATCTTACATGTATACAAGTGAAAAGTATCTTTTATCATCCTAGTTACTCGTCATTTGAAAAATACATTTTAGAAAAAAGCAAGATTTTTTTTTATCTGCATCATTGCAATCTACTTGACGTTCTTTCCCTATTTCCTCGATCACTTTCCTACACTTTACTGTTTTGCCAATTCCTGTACAACACCTCTGGAAATTTCACTGAAGCTTTTCAAACTGGAAATTATGCATGATTCTTTTTCATCTTACGATGCCCTTGCTTCGTTATACATATGTACCTTACATGTATAAAAGTGAAAAGTATCTTTTATCATCCTAGTTACTCGTCATTTGAAAAATACATTTTAGAAAAAAGCAAGATTTTTTTTTTATCTGCATCATTGCAATCTACTTGACGTTCTTTCCCTATTTCCTCGATCACTTTCCTACACTTTACTGTTTTGCCAATTCCTGTACAACACCTCTGGAAATTTCACTGGAGCTTTTCAAACTGGAAATTATGCATGATTCTTTTTCATCTTACGATGCCCTTGCTTCGTTATACATGTGTATCTTACATGTATACAAGTGAAAAGTATCTTTTATCATCCTAGTTACTCGTCATTTGAAAAATACATTTTAGAAAAAAGCAAGATTTTTTTTTATCTGCATCATTGCAATCTACTTGACGTTCTTTCCCTATTTCCTCAATCACTTTCCTACACTTTACTGTTTTGCCAATTCCTGTACAACACCTCTGGGATTGCGTCCACAGTCGGCTTTTGGGGGCAACTACTGGATTGCATGCGCACGAGGGCACAGGGAAATTGCGAAAAACTCGTCCCGTTACAGTCCGACTCTTTCGAGGGAATTTTGTCTTCCTACAGAGAATTATCAGACTCTGGAAAGTTGGCCTCAGCGATTCGATACGGTAGCTAGCGCGGGGCTGACCGGTCACCGCACCAAATACTGACTGCGCCGTTGGTTTGGAAAAAAGTGAATATATTTTGCTTGTTTCCAGCGACTACAACTTAAAGATTTTTGTTTTAGCTGCAGCCTGGTTTATTTTTTATTTTTGCGCATATCCATTTTTTTCCAGCGATTTTCAAAGTCCTGTCAAGAACAAAAAAATAGTTTTATGGGGATGAAATGAACGGCATTCTGAAAATTCGCTCGCGTAGTTCTTAAAACTCTGCTGATCGACCTCAATTTGTAAAAAGCTTGACGAAGGTTGATGGCAACATCTAACTCACATAACAGCCTTTCTGATAAAAATCACAGCTTTTGTTCCCTTTTGCTACCCTATCGGACCTTGGAACGCAAATTATACAATAAATCTACATACATATCTCACAATGAACATTTTTTTTAAAATAAATTTATCAGCATAACTTCAAATTTTTCCTACCAAAATTTCCACAGGGGAAAAGACGTTATCTAACAATAAGAAAATTTCTTGATTTTTGCTGTCCAATTCTTGACCTGATACACAGACATTTTATTAAAATTTATGACCTCGGAAAAAAGAGCATCATTGAGTTGCATATCGCAAGATCGATTCAGTGAACCCATAGAAATTACATTGTTGGCAAAAAGGCCACGAAGAAAATGGCAAAGAGCACAATTCCCAGAGCTACCTAGAGATCTTTGTGTCCCTTTCCTCGTTCACAATCTGCAGAGAGAACATTTTACAATCACGCTTTTCCATGTTATATCTCGCGGGAATAGTCAACGTTTACGACAAGTAATTCGTTTTAACAACCCTCCGGATGTTGGAGCATCACAGGCGCGGACACGATGGATCGAAAACAAGATAAAGGGTGGATTAAGATAGATCTTAACGTAATAGATGTATATATATGCATAACAGTGTGTTGAACACCACCGTTGAACCATGGAAAATGGGACGTACTTTCCGATCTGTCGAGTTTCTCCTCTTTCTCTGATAATTCGCATTTTTTTTCCTCTTTCCTTTTCTTTCGCGACAGTATCGACTGCTTATCAGCATTCGATGCAAACAATTTTTAAGTTTAATCCGCTGGCAGATGGAAAAAAAAAATTATGAACAAAAAAAAAGGTGACTCATGAATTTCGTCAAATGTCTGCACATTCGCTGCCTTTTCTACTGACGCATACGTCCGAGTCTGTTATGAAACTAAAATTCGTGAAGCTGGAAAAGTTTCGTTATCACAGGATTAAGATAGATCTTAACGTAATAGATATATATATATATATATATATATATATATATATATATGCATAACAGTGTGTTGAACACCACCGTTGAACCATGGAAAATGGTAGGTACTTTCCGATCTGTCGAGTTTCTCCTCTTTTTCTGATAATTCGCATTTTTTTTCCTCTTTCCTTTTCTTTCGCGACAGTATCGACTGCTTATCAGCATTCGATGCGAACAATTTTTAAGTTTAATCCGCTGGCAGATGGAAAAAAAAAATTAAGAACAAAAAAAAAGGTGACTCATGAATTTCGTCAAATGTCTGCACATTCGCTGCCTTTTCTACTGACGCATACGTCCGAGTCTGTTATGAAACTAAAATTCGTGAAGCTGGAAAAGTTTCGTTATTTAACTGCACGTAAAAGGAAAATACACGGACAAATAATATTCTAGAGGCCAAAGGTATATTTGACTCACGGTGAAACCTTTACAGTGAAACAAACGCGTATCGGACGGTCGTAAATTCATGGACATCTGACTCTCGTTACGCTCGAGTTTCTCAAATACTAGAAATGTACATATTTCGAGCTATGCGTGCCTTTCTTTTATTGAACTTTGACCGCTTTGTTCATTGCCATTTCCATTAGTAAGACGCATAAAGCTACTTTAGTTGGTGTGAAAAAAATTTACCACAGTAAAAAACCATCAGCAAGGAGGAATTTATTATAAACATTGAGAAAAAAAAAAATGTTTAGTTATCTCGAGATATTTTATTCGTGAAAGTTTATATCCTCAAGGAAATGTGACTCGGTGGAATCTTGAGAGTGTGTAATTGAGAGGAAAATAACCAGCGACAGGGTTGGTGAAATTACGGTGGGAAAAATTAATTTTGAAATTCTTGTGGGTGCGACGAACCATTGGAATGAATAGTTCATATATACGTGTTTATATTTTATATTTTATATACACATATATATATATATATATATATATATATATATATATATGTGTATATAAAATATAAAATAACTACAGTTTATACACTAGGTATGCCATAATTTCATATACAAGGGTTCGTCACTTTTCGTCTCGCTAAAATTTGATGCAACATTCGCGGACTGATTACTCAGCAACACTAATTGCACTTACGTTTGGACCCTCGACGTTGACGACACGCCGTACTACATATAATATATATATATATATATATATATATATATATATATATATATATATATAGTTACAACTCGAGTATACACACAAGTATGCCAACTCTGTTACACAGCGTATATCAATGTGTATATATATATATAGAATATATACTATACGATGTACTATGTACGCTAAGGTTGTTCGTTGACGCGTATTAATCAACGCCCCGAGGACAGACTCCCTGAACAAACCATGTAGTACCTGGGGTGCTGTACACTATATGTAATATGTATGTATATAGACAAAAACTTTGGGCACTCAGTTCAACTCTCCACTGAGAAAAAAAAATGTAATAGTCCAAAAGTTCGATGGCTAAAAAATGAATTTTTATGGTCGATCAGTGAGAAATAAAAATCGTTCTTCACACTCGCATCGAATTGTCGAGTGCATTCTATTATAATAAAAAGAGAGGAAATTGGATTAATTGAATTGTTTGGAAAGTTTTGTTCGAAGCAAAAAATATTTGAGAATCCTCTTTTCTTTAAACCTAAATGATGGTTCGTCCTTTGGTATGCTACTCGCGGCTAAAATGTGACTCTAGAAAGGGTGAAAATAAAAAGTTGGCAATTTTTTCAGTTTCAGAACACTGTAGCTCGAGTCATTTTCGAGTTGCATGAATTTTGATTTAGAAAATCAGGTGCTTAGACCATTTTTAATGATTAGCACAAAAATCTCGTAATATTTTTTCGCACAGCTTTTTCGAAGTAAAAAAGTTTCGACAAAAGTTTAAAACTTTTATATTGAAATAACGTCCTTGGCCTAGATATATATACTTTTCCGTTTCCTCCTCTGTACATTTTATGTGTGTCTTTTCATTCTCATCACAGGTATATCTTCTAGTCTCTGCGAACACGTGTCACAGATCCTATATGGTTGGAATGTAAAAATGAAGTGCTGAGACGGGCTACTTCTCCATCTACGTTATTTCCGTTCCCTGGAGCTTTTACAGTATGCATACCGAATACGAGATATTCACGTACAGAACGACCATATACCGTGACTTTATTACGAAATGTCGGAGGTAGACAGGACCATTGCCCGACTGAGCGTCGCGACAGCCATCGCCTTCTTATTCTCTATTTTTTGCCTTCTCTTCTTCGAATAAGATGACGTTTCGTGGTGAACGCAAATTTTTATATCACTCCGTAACGCGGGAGAGAAGAAAAAATCCATTTTCACCCAGAAATATTAGGAAAGTTTAATATTCTAACTCTATATTATTCATATTATGCAAATAATTTGATATATACCAATAATTTATTGTATGTATATAAATAACAATTCATTCTACAAATTTACATATTTGCAAAAAAAAAAGTAGTGAGTCTCATATAAAAATGTAATATTCCATTACACATCACATTCTTCTGTTATAAAAACTTACACATAAACCTTATTCAGCTACTCTTATTGTGATTTTTAACAGTTTCGAAGGGAGGGATGATGACAGCCTTGGTAGACGTGCTAGGTGCTTTTTATTTCTGTCAACGAGGGAAAAATTTCTTCGGCACAAGCTGCACGATCGTTCTGAAGCAAATTGTAGGATCAATTTCGCCCGATGTCAAATTTAATATTCTAACTCTATATTATTTATATTACGCAAATAATTTGATATATACCAATAATTTATTGTATGTATATAAATAACGAATCATTCTACAAATTTACATATTTGCAAAAAAAAAAGTAGTGAGTCTCATATAAAAATGTAATATTCCATTACACATCACATTCTTCTGTTATAAAAACTTACACATAAATTTTATTCAGCTACTCTTATTGTGATTTTTAACAGTTTCAAAGGGAGGGATGATGACAGCCTTGGTAGACGTGCTAGGTGCGTTTTATTTCTGTCAACGAGGGAAAAATTTCTTCGGCACACGCTGCACGATCGTTCTGAAGCAAATTGTAGGATCAACTTCGCCCGATGTCAAATCGATTTCGGTGTACACACAAAGCTCACAGCACGCACGTAGCAGCATTGAGTTTATCCCATACAACAAGAGGGATCATGAGAAAAAGTTTTAGTGAGTCAAGGAAAGGTTCGAGACGGAGGGTAAAATTGATCCTCACAGTTGAACTTAAAATGTAATAAAAATAAACGAAAAAAAAGTACTTTATCGTCGAAACCAGACTGGCCTATCGTTATTATTATTTCGCACATGGTAACGATACAGCTTTTTAGTATCGAGGGCGTTACCTTCACATTGTCAATTGGTTACAGACGAAGAGAAAAATTTCTTCTTACAACGGCTGAACTTGAAATATAGTAAAAATAAAAAAATAATAACTTTAACGTTGAGACCGACCTGTCCTATAGTTATAATTTTTTGGTGCATTAAATGGCACAGTACCACCACTTTACATATGTATAGGGTGTCATATGCACATTGTCAATTGGTTCGAACGCCGTGGGTTGACAGAGACGTGATTAGAGGCATCCCTTGATCCCCTTCGTGCTTGTCTTGTATATCTCTGTAGACAGAAATGTCCATGTCCATATATATATATATATATATATATATATATATGGAGTTAGGTGCCCCTCCAATCTCTCTATTGCCGCCCTCTTGCCTTATTCTGCCAACTCATTTACTCATTTAGCGTTCCAAAGGAAGCTTTTCTATTTTCAGTGTTGATAAAAATTTCAGCAAAATTTGACAGAGCACGATCTTATTAACGAGCTGTTAAATACAGGTGACTATCTCATTTTTAGTAAAAACAAAACTTTGTCCTTTGAATTATAAATTCGTTCAATGTATCATCATATTAATAATAATATTATTAGGCCTATTACAATTATTATCAAGGGTGTCCTAAGGTATGACAGACGATCATGAACACCCTTACGTCAATGTTTTTACGTCTATTTCAGTATATATGAAAGGGAACCAACCCAAACCCAAACTTTACATAAATTTAATTGATATTCTTGCTTACGAAAAAAAATTTAAACCCCGAGGCTCACGGAAGATTTCCAGATCTTGCGGTCCCCGAACATCAATATATGTATATAATATGCGTCCACTTTCAACCCCCCTCCCCCGAGACTCAGGAAGAATATTCGTGGCAGCTTTAGATCCCTCCCTCTTTTCTCTCTCTCTCTCTCTCTCCCTCTCTTTCTCACTCTCTCCTTTTCTCTGTCGCGCAGACCCTCAAAAGATGTCGGAGAGCGTAATAGACGCTCGGTAGAAGTAATAACCGAGGCACGTGATTCGCATTCGTGAGCTTTTGCTTCTGCCCTGTACGAAAAGCGCGAGAGATGCTTCCAGAAAAAGCGACGCAAGGTTTTATGAAAGCTTTTTCTAAACGCCTCTTCGTCTCTCTCGTTCTTCCCCCACGCCCCTCTCTCAGTCATGGCCACGTGGAGACTTCCGTCTTATTCCCACCCCTTGCACCTTCAACCAAAGCGACTCCACCCTCTCTCGTATTTTCAGGACGTGACGCATTAGCCTCCTTCAGCTCCTTCTCCTCGTCTCGCTTTACTATGCCGCCGTGTCTCTTAGTCGAGGGTTAGCCACTGTAGAGGGGCTTGCTCTTCTCACCGCAAGAGTACATACTGATGTTTATTTGTCATATTGAAGGCAGCCCTCTCCGGTACAATTTTTCTCCTGGGATATGATTTTATATACACGATAGCAAACACGGAAAAAAGCTTCTGCAATTCTCATGGTCGATTCCAAACTTTATTCCAGTAATGAAACGTCCATTTTTGTTCACCCTGCTAGATTTTTTATTTTTTTTCCAAAGAGAGAACAGGTTAGAGCAATCGACTCGTGAAATCGTGGAAGCTGATTCATAAATTATTTACCACCGTTCGTGTGCTTTCTCGTATTCGTAGTGCCCGGCGACCCTGTTTAAATCGGGTGCATGTGTTGACATACATATATAAATATATATAGTGTGTTACACACACAAATATATATATATATACATGTAGCCCCTATACATAAAAGAATAGAAGAGGGTCGAATCTCGAATCCCTTATAGCGGGGTTACCCTGAACCAGCAGGATGTGAGACTTTTATCGGGGATGTCCGCGTGCCACTCTCAGCTTCTCCCCTCTCGCTCATGTGCCATATTTAAGCCCCCTATTCACGGGGACATTTTCACTCTTGTCGTTCTCACATCGATCTTCTTTTCGCTTTGAAAACGAGGATCGTTGAGTTATTGAAATTCGATTTTTTTCGGAGTTTTATTATTATTTCAAAGCTACATGGCTGTGCATCCTGCTCAAAATCCTTATCGAGAAAGTCGCATTTACTCAGGGGAGGAAACTTGAATGATCAATCTGTAAAAGGCATCAGAGAAATTTCGTGCAAGTAACATGTATAGAGTCTTTTTAAAATAAGGAAGTCGTACATCGTCGAAGAAAAGAAATCGATGTATTAATTCTCCCCTCAGTTTGCCTCACTGCGGATGTTGGCAGCGCTCCAGAGAGTTTTTGTCACACCGTTCTCCATTCGGCCAACAGTAAATCTTGTACTCGATACTTCTGTCGAATGATGAATATGTCGAGATATTGTCGTTAAAGGATAATTCTCGTACACAGTATACAAAATGAGTGCAAGTAGTACAAGTCAACGTATACGTATAAGCCCCGTCGTTTATTAAAACAAGACGAGATTTTCATCAGAGCAGTTTGCCAGTATTACAAGTAAACAGCTTTTTGTCCGCAATGGGCCAGTGTTGTAAAACAACGTGTGATTCACTTTGCAGTAGTACAAGTCGACATGTAGTCAGCCGTTGTGCAGTCCAGCAGTAGTAGAGGCCACGCTGCGTGCCAACATGCAGTTCATGCAGTAGTACGAGTCGACGCGCGGTCGTCCCGAAGTAACTGGAATTCACGTGTATCTTTTCACTCTGCGGGTAGTGAGACAACGTTCGGTGTCACGTAGTTGTACAGTGATGTAAGTAAACATATCTGTTATTAAGTAGTGCAAGTCAAAATGACAACTGACCGGCAGTAGTACAAATCAATACAATATCCAACCCACAGTAGTGTGGACTTTTCAGTCGGACAGTAGTTCAAGTCAACGTGCAGTTTGGCACATAGTCCGGCAGTGGTATAAGTCAACGTACAGTCTACCCTGGAGTAGTGGAAGTGAACATGCATCTTTTCAGTCTGTGGTGGTGGTGCAAGCCAACATTTGGTGCCACGTACCTCAACAGGGATGCAAGTCAACGTATATCCCACTACCCAGCCAGCAAGTAGTGCAAGTCAAAATGACAACTGACCGGCAGTAGTACAAATCAATACAATATCCGACCCACAGTAGTGTGGAATTTTCAGTCGGACAGTAGTTCAAGTCAACGTGCAGTTTGGCACATAGACCGGCAGTGGTATAAGTCAACGTACAGTCTACCCCGGAGTAGTGGAAGTGAACATGCATCTTTACAGTCTGTGGTGGTGGTGCAAGCCACCATTTGGTGCCACGTACCTCAACAGGGATGCAAGTCAACGTATATCCCACTACCCAGCCAGCAAGTAGTGCAAGTCAAAATGACAACTGACCGGCAGTAGTACAAATCAATACAATATCCGACCCACAGTAGTGTGGAATTTTCAGTCGGACAGTAGTTCAAGTCAACGTGCAGTTTGGCACATAGTCCGGCAGTGGTATAAGTCAACGTACAGTCTACCCTGGAGTAGTGGAAGTGAACATGCATCTTTACAGTCTGTGGTGGTGGTGCAAACCACCATTTGGTGCCACGTACCTCAACAGGGATGCAAGTCAACGTATATCCCACTACCCAGCCAGCAAGTAGTGCAAGTCAAAATGACGTCCGCACTGCAGTAGTGCAGCCTATGCAATCCAGCAGTAGTTCATGTTAACGAGCAGATTGCCACGTAGTCTAGCAGTAGTGCAGATCAACATGACGTTCGTACCACAGTAGTGCAGGCTACGAGGTCCAGCAGTAGTTCAAGTCAACGTGCAGTCGACATGTAGTCCGAAAGTGGTGTAAGTCAACGTGTGGATTGCCATGCAGTTGTACGAGTCAACGTGCACGTCAAAAAAACTGCTCCAGTGATGCAAATCAACGTATACATATACTCAATTCGCCTTTACATATTCCAACAGTAGTTCTGACCGGAAGCGATCAGCTATACCACTCTGTATGCATAGTGATGACTCCTCGTACCTCCACGGACGCCGGAGAACCACTAAAATCACCGCACAGTAAACAGACAGTTCGAAGCCACACCGTTGCGAACGCTTCAAAATGTATGAAATTGTCTGAACCACCTTTGTTTCGGAAATTTTGGTATTCAGGCTAATTTGAGCGAACTAGCTAATCTACAGACGACCTACATAGAACGTCGGTTAATGCCCAGGCCGCACAGCTCGCTCTCGCTTACTGGATCACGTAGAGCTTCGATCTACTACTTCGAGAGAGAGAAGAGAGAGAGAGAGAGAGAGAGAGAGAGACATATATTCATTGAAATCAGTTTCTGGTTCAATCCTGTGTTAAACATTGAAATGGAAGTGGGCTTGTCAACAAATCGAGGTTGAACAAGTATGCACTCATCCCTCCCTATCCTCCTCCTCCTCCCACACCACTTGTGGTAAATCGACTGGATGTATACACTCTGTTTTAGAATAGTAAATGCATGTATAATCGGGAGATCGGTAAACTCAATTCTCGTTCGGCAGTAAATTTTCCCAAATGTCGATTTTGCCTCGTATAATTGAATCTTGCTGAAAATAATAATTAGTGATAGATTGTAGGGAAATTTTGGACGAAGCATCGATATCTTGAAGAGTGGAGAATGAAGTTCGTCTATTGGCACATAGGCATAATTAAGACGATCGATATGGCAATTTGAATATACGTAAAATGGGGCAATGAAAGGGCTGAAATTGTGGAATTGACAGATATACAATATCCGTTATTGCCACACTAGCTCTGATAATCGAAAATTGGAAATTTCATCGGCAAATAATTCGTGATGCTCGAAATGCTGGTGTAAATTGCCCGAGGGAAGTGCATTCTGTAGGAAATGTTATAAAAGGTTTTCGTGACAATGACGTTGTAAAAAAAGTAGATAAAAAATGTGCACAAAGATCTCATGGTAAATTTTGCTCGATTGTACGTATATAATGACGATCGATCCAACATTTCCGAAGTTTGTTTAACGCATCTGACATTCCTCTCATCTATGCGAATAACATCGACGAGCGAACCATGTATGATGATAATAGGAGGGCTCTTTCTCTCTGTCTCGATGCTAAAATTCGATAATTGCGCGCAATCAATGGATAACTGAATAATTATATGTATATTGTCGGGGATGCGGGTAATTCCGGTAATAATATACAAGTGGAAAAGGGAGGGCCGGATACGAGCTGGCCGAAATTTATTGAGCAATGGCCTGTATGAGCAAAAGACATTGTATGTACAATGCACGTATCCACAACAATGTACAATGCGTCTCTTTATTATTATTATTATTATTATTATTATTATTATTATTATTATTATTATTATTATTATTATTATTATTATTATTATTATTATTATTATTATCTTAGATGGCTTACAACTGAAAAATATCTGCCACAAAAAGAAGTCTCACCGTTTTATCTTTGAGAGGTAAAGAAACAAAAATCGACACGTACAAATGAACGGTGAGCGAGTCGACTCTATAGTTTTTTGTTAGTCATCTATTTCCAATATTTTATTCACCGAAGTGATTCGCCAACGGCAAAAGAAATGTAGAGAGAGAGAGAGAGAGAGAGAGGATTGACGCAATAAACGCTTTTATTGAACCCGTGACGCTTAATTTGTTTTTATTTTCATTCACAATACCCCGTTCTCATTATTATATGTATCTTTTTCTTCTTTTTTCGTTGCACACTTTTCACCGGAAGAACCGTCTGGTGCATGTGCAACAGTCACTATCTCGCTCTCTGGGCGCGAACGCGTTATATTTTATATCAAAAGCTCCGCATGAGTGGTGAAACGAGAGAGGGGGGGAGGGAGAGGGGGCGGGTAGAGGGAGCATCGGTGAATGAAAAGCCCGGGGTGTATAAAAAATAAAGGCGTGACACAGAGGAGAGGGCATGGGAGGTAGAGACGCAGACGAAATGGAATATATTACAGTTGAATAAAAAATCCAAAGGCTCTCATCACACAAATGTTTAGAACGTGTTTTAGTTCCACAACAGTGTAAAACCAAATTGTCGATTATATACATTGAACGAAAAAATCGAAGAATAAACTAAAAGTGTGGAAGTAAAAAAAAAATGGCACAATTAGTTCCGCGATTTTTCCGCCATGAATTATCCGCAACTGCTTCATTCTTTGCTGTGAATATTCCTGTAGTTTTTCTCGTTAATAATGATTTGTCTCCGGTTGATCGTTGAGCCGTTCGAGAGAGAAAGTACGATAGAGAGAGTTCATCCACGTATTCCAGGGTTTGTAAAATAGCCTGGAAGCAAAGAGGATTGGAAAAACGTCTGTATATCAACGTTGTGTGTATGCTCGACTCGCTAAAAGCTTTTTCGTTCCGAGAATTACGAGCTGTACGTTTTATTTTTTTTCGACGTTCTCCGTTAGATTTTGAAGAGTAACAAAAAATCACACAATAATCTTGTTTTTAACGTACATTTTTTCGCTATAATCACAAAAAACCTGGTATTAAGTTCGTCCTTTTTACGATTTTTTTTTTATATTTTGAATTAATGAGTTTCAATTATCAATTCTCCAGCAGAAATCCGGTGAACAATTTGACTGAATTATTCAACATACAGAAATAAGAGCGAAAGGCTTACCTGAACCCCTATATCGGCATACGCATAATCCAGTTGGGTTAACCCTACTCGAATTGTGATCAACGAACTTAATCAATTGACGATCAGTTTTAATCATAATTTTTCTGCCAGTAATCTTATGGCAAACTCGAAAATTGTAATGGTAAACAAGCAATAGAAACAACTTGAGAGGAACGAATCTAGTCAAACACCGCATGAGTTTCCTCATACCACATTCCAGATCCGTATAGATTAAATCTAGTGAGAACTCGAGATCGTGTAAACCAGCATGGTCGCCATTCCATGAGTGCAAATCCTAATTTAGCTGATCTACTCCATGTACAAAATGGACAAATCATGTACCTGCACCCCTATATCGCGATGTACGTGATCTAGTTGGGTTAACCCAACTCAAATTGCAATCAACTAACTCAATTGACGAGTTTTCTTTATCATTTTTTTTACTCGTCATCCAGTGACAAACTTGAAATCTCTATTGTTAACCAAGCAGTAAAAACAGTACGAGAGAAACGAATTTCGACATGGCCAATCCCAGATTTCTGGATTAGATCTAGCAAGCACTCGAGATCATCGTAAACCAGCATGGTCGCCATTCCATGAGTGCAAATCCTAATTTAGCTGGTCTACTCGATGTACAAAATGGACAAATCATGTACGTGCACCCCTATATCTCGTTGTACGTGATCTAGTTGGGTTAACCCAACTCAAATTGCAATCAACTAACTCAACTGACGAGTTTTCTTTATCATTTTTTTACTCGACATCCAGCGGCAAACTTGAAATCTCTATTGTTAACCAAGCAGTAAAAATAGTACGAGAGGAACGAATTTAGCCAAACGCCTCGTGAATTTCGACATGGCCAATCCCAGATTCATGGATTGAATCTAGCAAGCACTCGAGATCATCGTAAACCAGCGTGGTCGCCATTCCATGAGTGCAAATCCTAATTTAGCTGGTCTACTCGATGTACAAAATGGACAAATCATGTACGTGCACCCTATATCGCGATATACGTGATCTAGTTGGGTTAAACCTGGGCGAACTGCACATCAACTAACTTTAGACCAAAAATCACATCTATATCTATATTAAATGCTGCATTATATATCTATGTTCGTATTATGTATGGTTATAATCAATTCCTACGTCGGGTTTGTAAATATACGACGTGTCTTCCCCTGCCACCCCCAACCCCTCCTCATGTAGCCCTCGATCGGCCGTGTCAGTAATGAATGCTGCCTGTTATCGGGCAAATCAAACAGTTTTGCATCTATCGCAAACCTTGAAGCTCGTTCTCGTAGCGTGAGCCAAATCGGAACTCACTCTGGCACGTGAATATCCGTGTTTTGCCGGTTGGATAGCGGTAATTTACATGAGAACGTACATATATATATGTATATTCGCAACGGGATGTGCACATACAGGCAAAAGCAGTGAGAGGACGGGAGGAAAAAGGAACGAGAGAGCAAAAGGTATTACCGAGCGAAGTGGAAGAGAGACGAAGGAAAGAGAGATTCGCGCACGAAATGCTTGTTAAATTTATCCGTTCGATTTATGACTGATCCACGAGTGGGACGAGCCGGACAGGCGCCTATATAATAGTTCAGATATGTATATATTTATAAATATATATATATATACATATTATATAGATGTATATATGATATGGATATGGGCGAGTTGTGTACAGGAGTTTCCGTGAAAATTCATTTTTGACGAGAATTTCGTGAGGGTGTGATCGGTCCAAGCTCATCGGTCATGGTCAGGCGTGAATGAACGATATGGGATCACTATATATATATATATATATATATATATATATTCGTGGGTCAGAGCACTATTTCACAAACGATCAGACTAGCGATGTATGAGAAGTATAACAAGATAGACATGCACACACGTATTCATGTATATATATGTATCGAAGAGGGGTATGGAAATAGTGACAGGGAAACGACCTAGAGTGCCCCAATTGTTGAAGGGGTGGTTTGGTGAATTTAACGCTCGCCATACAAAGTTACATTCACCCTCGGAGCCTAAGATGGATGAGGGAGTCTACAATGGAGTAAATGAAAATCCGACTGTGTAGCAAAAAACCAAATCGCTTGACATTCCAATCCACAATTTTCTCAACGACGTTCACAACCCGTTTCATATCCGTGGAAATTCGATAGTTGCATTAACTTTGAATCGTAAAGAAATACGTCCGATGGTACCTCAAGAATAGACGAAGAGAATGGGAACTGTCAAAAGCTGCAGAGAGATATCAAAGTGACTCTACGGTATCGCCTCGTTTATTTAAAATATTTCGGGGTGAAACAGCAGGCTGGATTTGAGTCCCAGCATTAACTTGCGCCACAAAAGTTAATATTTCTCAAAAACGTTATTAAATAATACTTTCGATCGATTCAATTCTTTTCAAGCATATCATCAAATTTTTCGAGCACAAAACGAGCATTTTACGATAAAATGTGCCTAAATACAATATTATTGAATGACCATTGAGAAATTTATCGTTGAATATTTCGCATGGAAGGGTCAACACTCGCATTGAAAAGTTCGTTTGATCGGAATATTTTTCCTTTTCCAAATTCAACGTCTCAATAATATTATTGCCTTAAATGATTTATCTTCGTCTTTACAATATACCGACTACAAAGTAATTAATTAAAAATTTATTAAAAATAGTTTCTGTATATTTTTACTCAGTTTTACTTTTTTAAAATTTCCATAATCTCATAAAAAAAAAAAAATGTCAAAGGTCAAGTAAGCCAAGTTGACTTTGACCATTTACTGCTATTGTACCCCAAAAAAAAATCATCACAACAATCACATCCCCATCAGTTATTTCACCAGGACTTGATAACAAATCGTCACTTCGAGCGATCACTTTTTCACCCTCCCAACCTTTGAACTTCTCGTGTCACTCGCAGTGTACAAAGCAATAAACGTGAGTGCACCAGTCCATTGGAACCCCTGAAATCGTTTCGTTTCATCATCAGATGATTGTGTAACAACAATGTCAGTCCGTATACAATTTTGCAAAAGAGTAATAGAGAATTGTGCCCAACATACGAGTTCTTCGAGCTTCGGGAACATCGATAAATTATTTTTAATTATCGGATGTGCTAGTGACATAGTGGCAACTGTTTCGCTAAACACGCTGGAGAAAAGCATGGCAAGGGCGTGAAGAAAAAGGGGTTGGGGGTGAGGAGGAGAGTCGAGGGGAGAATTGCTCCGAAATTCTCGACGATAATAAATCTCGTTCATGGCGTGAACTCCTGGGTGCGCAAATCTGATATTGAGTTTGTATAATGCATGTACACATGTGGGCTCAATGGTTGGGCACATATGTGATTTAAGTATCGCGTATACAAGGCAAGAGATTGAGAGAGAGAGCGAGAGAGAGGAAGCGAAAGAGAGAGACAGAGAGAGAGAGAGAGGAAGCGAAAGAGAGAGAGAGAGAGAGAGGAAGCGAAAGAGAGAGAGAGAGAGAGAGGAAGCAAAAGAGAGAGAGAGAGAGAGAGAGGAAGCGAAAGAGAGAGAGAAAGAGAGAGAGAGGAAGCGAAAGAGAGAGAGAAAGAGAGAGAGAGGAAGCGAAAGAGAGAGAGAGAGAGAGGAAGCGAAAGAGAGAGAGAGAAAGAGAGAGAGAGAGGAAGCGAAAGAGAGAGAGAGAGAGAGAGGAAGCGAAAGAGAGAGAGGAAGCGAAAGAGAGAGAGAAAGAGAGAGAGAGAGAGAGAGAGAGAGAGGAAGCGAAAGAGAGAGAGAGAGAGAGAGAGAGAGAGAGAGAGAGAGAGAGAGAGAGAGAGAGAGAGAGAGAGAGAGAGAGAGAGAGAGGAAGCGAAAGAGAGAGAGAGAGAGAGAGAGAGAGAGAGAGAAAGATGGGAAGACAGTGTTGGAGCATAATATAGCGAGTAGAAGGAGCAATTCCAATACAGCATGGACGCCCCTATAGGAATTGCTCTTAATCTCCTTCATAACACTTCAATGTTACAGTCTTTGTGTTACACCTATACAGGTATTTATCTACAGGTATATATTTATATTTGTAACTGAGGATATGTAGTATATGAGTATTGTATAATACATGGATTACATACACCGGAGCTTTTGTAAGACACACCCATCGAAAATTGCATATATTTCCATGCAAGACATACATGTGTATCGTGTGAAAGCCAAAGGGCCTATCTCTTATCCTCATAGAATGTGTATTAAGCCCTTTGGACTTCAGACACATGATATTCTGCTACTGTAGAATCATCCTAAATATAGATATACAATTTATACATAATATTGTGTATATATATATATATACAATTTATACATAATATTGTGTATATATATATATATATACAATATTATGTGTGGTACTGTAGAATCATCCTAAATATAGATATACAATTTATACATAATATTGTATATATATATAACATATACACGTGTATTACCTACCTATCCCCAATGTTATGTTCCCATGAATATTCGTATGCGTAGCAAGAGAAAGAGAGAGAGAGACAGAGCGAGAGAGAGGGAGAGAGAAAGAGAGAGAGAGAGAGACGACTTAACTTTGCGTGCACATGGAAGCTGAGAGCATTGCGCAAACGAAATGCCGGAATCTCTGGTGGGTTGCTTGGCAAACTGTGGTTCCACCTTGGTTATGTTTCTTGGGTTGGGGGGGGGGGAGGGGTGAGAGGATATTGTGGTTCTGTATCTTACACGGTCTTGCATACGACCGTGGTATTGTAGCACTGAATGATATAACATTCGGTTTTATAGCCCCTGATAAGATTGATCGAAATGAGGGCAAAAATATATTATCCGGGGCAAATGGTCCATGGAGAGACTGGTGGGAGGAATTTTTTTTATATGAATTGAAATGTTACGTGAAAAGATATAAACCTCGTTGTTAGAATTGCGTTAATACGTTATTCATAGACAATGAAATTAGTGTGACAAATTTGGAAGAGGAACGTTTGGATCAATAAGTGGACAAAATTCGATGAGGGAATGTAAAATTTTGTATTTAAAGTGATTCTTTGCATCTGGTGTCTGACAGTTTTGCTAATATTGCCTAATAATATCGATGATAATCCTGAAATGAGATTGATAGAAATGTCAGATTGAGTGCACTTGACAGGGTTAATGTCGATAATCGTATATATATCTTTCACTTTATGAATTAAGAGAGGACAAAAGTATTTTAACGAAGAAGCAAAAGAAAGTAATTCAGTACGTTAAAAACAAATTCTTAACGGAATAAAATATTTAGTTGGTCCAAAAAATATTTTGGTCCGTATATATATCTTTCACTTTATGAATTAAGCGAGGACAAAAGTATTTTAACGAAGAAGCAAAAGAAAGTAATTCAGTACGTTAAAAAAAATTCTTAGCGGAATAAAATATTTAGTTGGTCTAAAAAATATTTTGGTCCGTATATATATCTTTCACTTTATGAATTAAGCGAGGACAAAAGTATTGTAACGAAGAACCAAAGGAAAGTAATTCAGTACGTTAAAAAAAAATTCTTAGCGGAATAAAATATTTAGTTGGTCTAAAAAATATTTTGGTCCGTATATATATCTTTCACTTTATGAATTAAGCGAGGACAAAAGTATTGTAACGAAGAACCAAAGGAAAGTAATTCAGTGCGTTAAAAATAAATTCTTAGCGGAATAAAATATTTAGTTGGTCTAAAAAATATTTTGGTCCGTATATATATCTTTCACTTTATGAATTAAGCGAGGACAAAAGTATTTTAACGAAGAAGCAAAAGAAAGTAATTCAGTACGTTAAAAACAAATTCTTAGCGGAATAAAATATTTAGTTGGTCCAAAAAATATTTTGGTCCGTATATATATCTTTCACTTTATGAATTAAGCGAGGACAAAAGTATTTTAACGAAGAAGCAAAGGAAAGTAATTCAGTACGTTAAAAAAAAATTCTTAGCGGAATAAAATATTTAGTTGGTCCAAAAAATATTTTGGTCCATTTGAAGAAATGAAAAATATTGTACTGACAATATTATTTGAACAGCCCTTTGAAAACATATTTACTCAATCCACTTACATTTTTTTTGAGTGCAATCTGACAGGGACGCAAAAAAAAAAGATTGGGCTGAGAGAAATTTTCATTTTGAGGCTCAGAAGCTCAGGATTAACAATTTCACACCAGCCCTGGTGTTTTTTTTTTCTAATTTATAATGCAAGTCCCGCATCGTAATTTTAATCCTTCCTTCCAATCTCACTTTTTTCCCAGAAAATTGTTTCACCCGATATGCCATGGTCATTATTAGATAACGACTGGAAACTTTAATGGACGATGCGAGAGAAGTTTCATCCCCATAACTGATAATGGAATTTTTCCAGTTTGACGATACGAGATAACTGCCAAGCTGATACTGTTGTAATAAAGTTTGGTCGGACGTTGTTACAGTAAAAACGATTCTTCGCAGATATCGTGTGTATATATGAAGTCTGACGACTTGAAATAAAATAGAACGAAGGATTACGGCTTACTTACGTTTTCTAAGAGCCTCCATTCTGTATTAATATTTTATTAACCGACCCGAGGGGCTTCAATGTGTGGTACTAGCCTCATTCTTCATAAAACCAAAGTTATTTTCCGGTTTCTGGTTCAATCTATACCATCTAGTACAGTTCAACAACTGTATATATCATTTATCTATGTTTATATATATATATATATATATATATATATATATATATATCGTTTTTGATCGTTACAAGGATAACTCGAAGAAGAAAGAACTGGCTTCGAGCAATCGGTTCGCTCCAATGAAATCCCGCTTCGAAGCTTATTGCAGCGAATCCGCTTCTGCCAATATATACATATATATATATATATATATAAGCACATACCGGAAGGGGAGTTGCGCAGGCCAGGGCCAATATATTGCACTTGTCGGGAAATTCGTTTCTCTCATGCTGCACACCGTGTAAGTGCAAGATTGGATGTGTGTGTGTTCCAGAAAGGTCCGATGATTCTTTACTCACACGCTCAAAAATTCGATGGTTCTTTTCTCTCGATTGAATTTTTTTTCCAACTTGTTTTTTTAATCTTCTTTTTTTTGCGAATGTATGGAAGCAACGAGACGAGAAACAGTCGAAAGTGGGCCAGTCAATTATCCATGACAATCTCGCTTGTTAAATGGATTAAATTCGTTTGTGTGTTCACGAAATACGAGAGAGAGGGAGAGAGAGAGAAATGATTCGTTAAATTCTCGACATATGATGTGTATTATTTTTATATATATAAATAATTCACGTATATGTAGGATAGATTGGGCTTGTAATTATCGAAACAAAGGTTTATTTGTCCGTGAAATTATTGGACGTATCGAATATATAACGAGAAAAAGGATTGAGGGAGGCTGATAAAGTTAATGGCAATGGTCCAAATTCGCGATGGAAAATTTTCATGTCCCGCAAGCTGATACAGACACGTACGTCACTGCAGGTGGCCGGAAAACAGTTGGAATTTTGGCGAGAGAACGCCTGAATTGTAAGGGGACGAAGAGAGAGAGAGAGAGAGAGAGAGAGAGAGAGAGAGAAAATCGTTGACGATGCAAATGTGCTTTCTCGAATTTGCGGTCTTCTATATTGATAGTAACGCATATGCGTATCGGTTTCAACATTCATGAATATTTCGCCTAATCCCTGGATTACCGGACAACTCCGGATATATTCAAACAAATATATATGTATAGCTACATTGAGCAGCATCTGAATAAATGATATTATTTTTTTTAACGAGATTCTTGATACGTGGAAAGTCCCTCGGAATGAAAACATATGACTGTGTACAACAAAAAATAATTAAGGTACTTGTGGAAAGACTCATTCGAAAAAAAAAATCACAGATGAAACTATTTTATGGTAAAAAAATATTACCGGTGAACTCCAAGGGTCAGAGATTCTGAGTTGAGGGTATTCGGATTTATCCCATTTATTCGTCATTCCAATAATCGAAAATCGTCATTTCGAAGCTGTAGCGAGGTGATATCCCTCATATACTGTATCCAGTTTATTGCAAACTCAGAATCCTCCCCCCAGATATATTCGAACGATGCTCTATATCCGGAATGATATTATTTTCCCAGTGGGATATGTAATACGTGCAGAGGCCCTAAAAATAAACAAGAAAAGTTTGGCACTTATGGAAAGCCTGAAAAAGTTCCTGTGAAAAACCATTTCCATGCTAAAAAAAATATTATTCAAAGGGAATTAATAACTCATTATTTTTATTTAATTATTCAATCACCTCTTTGTCTCGAAATTATTTTTCATTAATATTTTACACGTTACAGCGAATTGAAAATAAAATTCAATGTAAGATTAAATAAACAAGTCACAGTCATTTACTTAAAAAAATAATCCATCTTGTATCCTCTCGTTGAGCAGTTCGATTCAATTATCTGTGTTGCAATTAAGAGAGAGATAGCGAGACAGAGAGAGAGAGAGAGAGAATTAGAGAAGACTCCAGGCTCGACGACCTCGCGGTATACAACATTTTCGTCGTTAAAACCGCGGCAAGGCAATTCCCTGCGAAACCTCAATTATTTATAATTACTGTGCATCAGGATCCTGCGGAAAAAATATATAACTATATATGAAGCATTGAGAAAAAAAAATGTAATTGGATTCCGGACGAAGATTCGACTGCGAATAAAAGCGGAAACGGGCCAATTTAGTGAGTGCACTAGTTGCCCCGGTTTCCTCGTGATGCATGTTTTCCCTTCTCTCGGAATTATGTGAAGTCTCCAAAAATTGTATAGTCGAACATATAAAAATATTTGAAAAAAAAAAATGTATGTACATTTTTATAGAATTTGTATAGAAAAATGTTAAGACGAATTTCGAAGACGAATGAATAGATCGACATGCTCGCATCGTCGTTATTCCATATGTGGAGTATTTATCAAGATTTCTGAATACATCACATTGAAAATTGGTGAATATCTTCACGAAATATGGAAATCCAAAGAGTGAATTTGCAACTTCCATCTATCCAATTATTTTATACATATTTACATTTATATATATATACATATTTATATGCTTTTTATTAAATGGAATTTGGGTCGAATCGGCAAAAAGCTCAATTTTCAACAATATCGTTCGATCACACATCGCTCGCTCTCGTAAAATTTTACAATCTGATTAAATTTATTTCTACACGAATGGCTCGAAATTTCCACCATTCCGATGGAATCTTTTGTCTTTTTTATTTCAATTTATATTACATAGAAATGGAAGCGAGGTGTGGAGGGGTGAAGGGGGGAGGGGGGAAGGTACTGTGTTGGAAAAAAAATGTCCTGTGGTATATTGTCATGGGACAATGTTGAATTAATCGTCGACGAAGGCTCACTGACAGTCATCGGATCAATTTACCGATGGAAGAGAAATGACACAATGACGGAGCGAGATTATCGTGAAAAGCTCGACCAAACGACAAGAGAATCGAGTGTATCGACAGTGACCGATTGGTCTGTGTCTTTTCTCCTCTCCTACGCTCTCTCACATTCTCTCGTGCTTCAATTCGCTTAAATTCGTAAGAGACCAGACCAGAATGGGCCAATCGAATCGGGTACGTCGACTGTCATCATCCCACAGCTAAATAACTCGTTGTGTCCAGAAAAACTCGATCAGGAACGAGACGTTCACTTCGATTTTATCGAGTGTCTATGTTCTCAGAGGCGGAAAGACATAACAAGATTGCCTCATACTGAGAGACCATATTATGTGTATATATATATATATATATATATCTGTTTTCCTTCGACGTTGGAGAGGAAATTTTACCGGACGAAAATGTATCAGACGAGAGAGGAGAAAAGTTAATGCCCGTGATAATAAAATGTCAAATGATATAAAGATAAAAATGTCATCGCGATGACAGGATGATCTTTTTAAAAATCTACGATCTGTGCAAGAAAATTGATAAAAATCGTTTGTCTCACTTTTTAAATCTCCATTAATAAACCTACTTACTTTAACTCAAAATGGTAAAACCTATTTTTTTCCAAGTTGAAATTTCTTCTAAGAGCCCTTATGAATATATTTCTTGTATCTTTAAAAAAAAATATTTTTAAAATTCAAGTTCAAAGATTCACCAAAAACATAATTACGAGCTAATAAAAGAAAAAAATAGCCACTGTGATTTTAAAAATGCATCATTCTCTTTTGGATTAAACTTCACGACCCAAAACTCCTTTGATCCAAAGTGGTTGGACAAAATGGCTGGGGGCGAAGAAGAGGCCCAGAACACCAAACAGATAGAGACACAGACAAAGAGAGAGGAAGCTTTTACTTTAGCCCAAAATGGTAAAACCTATTTTTTTCCAAGTTGAAATTTCTTCTAAGAGCCCTTACGAATATATTTCTTGTATCTTTGAAAAAAAAAAATATTTTTAATATTCAAGCTCAAAGATTCACCAAAAACATAATTACGAGCTAATAAAAGAAAAAAATAGCCACGATGAGTTTTAAAATGCATCATTCTCATTTGGGTTAAACTTCGTGACCCAAAACTCCTTTGATCCAAAGTGGTTGGACAAAATGGCTGGGGGCGAAGAAGAGGCCCAGAACACCAAACAGATAGAGACACAGACAAAGAGAGAGGAAGAGGAAAAGAGAAAGAGAGGGAGAGAGAGAGAGAGCGAGAGCCCCAGAACGATTCTGTTTGTTAGTGAATTAGCTTGCGGACTATACCACGTAAGCTCGCGGTTAATCAAATACATTTCCCTGCAGTACAAGTGGCCTACTCGGTGCAACGAGCAGTCAGTAATGCGTGTATAAAGGAACTGGTAGTAGGTAGGCAATGGCAGACGAGATAGCGTGGTGCGGATGGATTTGCTCTCACGAATGTTGGCCACCAGATAGCACTACCGTTGTTCAGTGACGCTCATGTTGCTGCGTTTGATCCAAAAATGGTTCCTGAGTGTGTAGCGTGGAAAAGGGACAGAGAGAGAGAGAGAGAGAGAAACAAATAGAGAGCAAGGAAGAGAGGGAGAGAGAAAAAGAGAGCAAGAGAAGAGAGCAAGGAAGAGAGAGAGAGAGAGAGAGAGAGAAAGAGGGAGCAAGAGAGAGAGCAAGGAAGAAAGAGACAAAGAGAGCAAGGAAGAGAGAGAGAAAGAGAGAGCAAGGAAGAGAGAGAGAAAGAGAGAGCAAGGGAGAGAGAGAGACATAGAGAGATCAAGGAAGAGAGAGAGAAAAAGAGAGCAAGGAAGAGAGAGAGAAAGAGAGAGCAAGGGAGAGAGAGAGACAAAGAGAGAGCAAGGGGAGAGAGAGAGAGAGAGAGAGAGAGAGAGAGAGAGAGAGAGGGACAAACAACCCTTGGAGAGCACAACACCAGCTGGGCCACAACTGTTCTCTCCATATGCATGAAAATCGCCGCGTGTTTCCTTTCATGAAAATCGTTGACTAAGCTAAGTTATATATGCTGTTGTATATATATATATATATATATATTTATATACATTTTTGATATATATAGTATAAAAATGCTGGAGACTTCGTGAGAAATGCAATAAGAATGAAATAAGAATAAATGTCTCACAGTGCTCCTTTCTCATCCACCTCGTGGATTCTTTCCTCCCTATATTTATTTATACGCCCTTCCTCTCTCTCTCCCTCTCTCTTCTTACTTTTTCGCTACTCTCGGTTCCTTGGCAAACTGCATTACGGAAAGTACGACTAAAGTCTCTCGGTGAATTCACTGAAACTCCCTTTTTCTTTTTTTCTTATATGAATTTTTTCAATGCTAGAAGAAACATGACTATAGCACATAACTCGAAGTAATTAGAGAATGGCGTTAACATTTTTTTTTTTTTTTTTTATCGCCTTAACTACTTTTGCTGTATAGTTGATGGAAAGTTTTTTTTTCTTTATTTTTGTTTCAACTTAGTCACGAGAATACACGAGAGGACTGAGAGTTTTACTTTAATTTTTAAATTCCTTCTATATATAGAACTATATGACATATATATATATATATATATATATATATATATATATGTGTGTGTGTACGATAAAGTATCTATGTGGTACGAGAAATGACTTTCCAGGACAATAAACGCGATGTGGGTAAAACCCTCCTAAAAAAGGGAAGGTCCTTTTATTCATGGAGTGTTGCCACAACGGTGGGAAATTGCCGCTGGGACTTTCCACAAACAGTATATTCGTTTTTTTTTTTTATTTCATCTTCACGCTCAGCCGAAAATATAACGAGTTCTCCGTAGTCCTCATTTTCATCGTGAACGTTTTAGGGCAACTCCGGTGATTTACTGAAAAAGAAAAAAAAACAATGCAAAAGAGAATTCTCCAACGGCGAGAAATTTTGTGAAAAATTCACGCGAGACGAGCCGAGAGTTTTGTTCGACCCTTCTCAGTGATTTCACACGAAATAGCTCCCAGCAGGGCACAAAAGACGAAGGAAAACTGCTCGCAACGACCCATATGAAAACCGCGCAGTTCAGCTTCTCCCCATTTTAATGCTCGCAATGAAAACACTTTGGGCAAGTTCTTCGCGAGTCTTATTAAAGAAAGTCATCGCAATTATACGGTGAAAAAGTCTCGTTGAATCGTCAAGGATGAGCTCGCTCTCTTTCTATCTCTCTATATTGCCGAGATCACGAACAGCTCATCATCTGTGTAAATATATATATATATATATATATATATATATATATATGCATATATATATATATGCATATATATATGTATGTATATGCATATAAAATTATGCGGTTTTTATTCATGAGTCGTGTACCAAAAATTTTCAGTATATTTCTCGGAATGGCTCCCTAGAAATTTCGAGACAGAGTGAAGCAATTGGGAGAGTAAAATTCAGTAGTACAAAGTCCCCAGCTAGAAATAGGAGGGGAATTAAAAAATTTACCTTCGAAATTCAATGATCAGCAGCATGTTTACCTTTGACCTCGAGCTAGGGACGCCTGACGATCAATAATTTCGATGTGGCTTAAGCACATATACCGTGCATATAAATACATCGTTAATTGAACAGGAAATGTTTTGCGGATCTGAAAAGCTATTAAAAAATCATAAGCAATCGATCAAGAACGTAATTAATTAATGCTAATTGATTAAAAATATACAAAGTACGATTAATTATTTACGTAGAAAAATTGGGCTATTGATCAGCATTAAAAAAATTAAGATTTTTATTAATCATTAAAAATATGATAAATTTTTCACGAGTGGCATTCTCGTTAATTGGAATGAAAAATGGTAAAGAAAACCAGATTAATTAACGAGCATATAATATATGCCTATTTTGCCCAGAAGTCATTAGGCGATATATATAAGTCACTGCAGAAACGCAACAAATTCGATAAGTGTATTGATGAAAATATTATGTGTATATATATATCTGTTTTCCTTCGACGTTGGAGAGGAAATTTTACCGGACGAAAATGCATCAGACGAGAGTGGAGAAAAGTTAATGCCCGTGATAATAAAATTTCAAATGATATAAAGATAAAAATGTCATCGCGATGACAGGATGATCTTTTTAAAAATCCACGATCTGCGCAAGAAAATTGATAAAAATCGTTTGTCTCTCTTTTTAAATCTCCATTAATAAACCTACTTACTTTACCTCAAAATGGTAAAACCTATTTTTTTCCAAGTTGAAATTTCTTCTAAGAGCTCTTATCAATATATTTCTTGTATCTTTAAAAGAAAATATTTTTAAAATTCAAGCTCAAAGATTCACCAAAAACATAATTACGAGCTAATAAAAGAAAAAGATAGCCACGATGAATTTAAAAATGCATCATTCTATTTTGGATTAAACTTCATGACCCAAAACTTCTTTGATCCAAAGTGGTGGGACAAAATGGCTGAGGCTTAAGCACATATACCGTGCATATAAATACATCGTTAATTGAACAGGAAATGTTTTGCGGATCTGAAAAGCTATTAAAAAATCATAAGCAATCGATCAAGAACGTAATTAATTAATGCTAATTGATTAAAAATATACAAAGTACGATTAATTATTTACGTAGAAAAATTGGGCTATTGATCAGCATTAAAAAATTTAAGATTTTTATTAATCATTAAAAATGTGATAAAATTTTCACGAGTAGCATTCTCGTTAATTGGAATGAAAAATGTCAAAGAAAACCAGATTAATTAACGAGCATATAATATGCCTATTTTGCCCAGAAGTCATTAGGCGATATATGTATATAAGGCACTGCAGAAACGCAACAAATTCGATAAGTGTATTGATGAAAATTTTCTTGCCGAGCTACTGCATTTCTCCCTCCAGCCACGCGATATCGTTAACCGCTAAATAAATTTTAGCCCGGTCTTAACCGACCATTATCGACTGGTCAGTGGCGTATTCGATGCATGCTTGCGAGCACCGGTAAGTACATACTTCCGGCTGCCCTCTCGGACTTGTGGATCCCTCTCTCTCTCTCTCTCTCTCTCTCTCTCTCTCTCGCCCTCTCTCTCACTATATTGCAGAGGGCAGTCCAGATGGGTTCTCTCGAGGCGCTCCATAAATGCCACACATCTGATCAAATTATCCTTTCCCCTTCCTTCTCTCCCACCATTCGGTAATTACCGGAGCAGTGGTCGAGGAGCATCAGCAGCGCTGGTTGTAAAGGGCAGAGGGCGTGGCAATCCAGCTATACTCGCAATTCGCAATGAGCCAAACGATTTCCTTAACCATAAAAGCCAACATATGAAAATATTTCAAAAATATAACGATCAAGAATTGTAAAAAAAAAAAACAATTTCCAGTTTAATAAAAGTTAAACTTACGATATTCAAAAACCCAGCGATTAAAAGTTGCAAAAGTTAATTTTCAAATTTAACGAGTTGACGTCAACGAGTCAAAATGTGAAATATTTCATGAATATTTTATCATCTAAAATCGCAGAGTCATTTCTTGATTGAAGTGACGGACATGTGCGAGCCAACAGATGAAAATATTTCACGACTAATCCGATTCAAAATTCAAGAACTCATTTCTCAATTTAGTCAGTAAACTGAAGCATTCGAGCCATCATATGAAAATATTCATTCATGGCAAAAAGTTTCAATTTAATAATCCTGCTGAATTATCGTGTTGAAAAGATGCTTGAAACTGTTGAGAGCTTTGAAAGAGCAATAGGGTACTTTTTTTCATACCCAAAAAAATGGCTTAAGCTCTACTGCAAAAATCTCATGGATTTACATATTAGCATAGTGATTATAATTATAATAATCCTCTTAGAGATTGTAAAAAAAAAAAACTATCGAGCATCTCATAAAAGCTCCTTTTCCTTCAAGAGCTTTCACCCCGTGAAGGGATTCATGATGAATAAAAATAAAAAAATCCACGGAGCAGAAATGATAATTATTATTATTGTCCAGCATGAAGTACATGGAGTATCTATCAGATACACTCAAAGGCTTATTTATCTTTTTTTTTTCCTGTCCTATGGGATAAGGGGCTTTAAATCGTGCTGGTTCGAGGCAACATTGGGCCATTAAAAATGTAGAAAGTTTGTATTTAAAGCGCGTTGGGGCGTCGTCTCTATTTAACTTCCGTTGCTTCTCGCTCTATCTCTCTCGTCGTAACAGCTACAGACTCGAATGCCTCTTTATCCCTTTTAACCCTTGGGTAACGGGGCGCAAGCTTTCCAAGCTCTTGACGTACAGACTGTACTATACATGTATATTATATATGTATATGTGTATATATATATACATGTGAATATATATCTATATATATATATATATATACATGTGAATATATATATATATATAGTATAGACAGCATACTTTGGTACGAGCTAGGGAGAAACGGGATAGTGAGCAGCGTTCGTTCCAACGTTGCGTAATGCATGAGGAACGGCCGACAAGGAAAAGCCGAAGAGCTCTGTTTCCCCGGTGGATCGTCATTTTGGATTGGCGAAGACCAGCAGTGCACCCAACACCTCTACTTATGCCTGAGTTACTCTACAAAATAGACCATAGACTAAAATAGACTCTGTTCGTATATTTATATTTACAGCATGCATGAAATGCACTTAGGCTTTGCATTGCGTCTGACCAGTTACTCACCTTTTCTACTTGATTATTATCTCCTCATTTTTCTTCTTTCACACGAATAAAGCGCTTGTGCTATTCGTTTCAATTTGCAAAATCATACTTTATCTCTGACTCTTGCAGAACAGACACGATATTTTTTTTTTTTTTTCACAAAGTCTGAGAAGAGAAACCCTTTTGGGCTCTCGTAATTTGAAAAATGTCAGGATGACATCTGGTGGGATGAATTCTTAATTATTGGCTAAGAGACTTATAATGAATAATTAATGAAAAAGGTTATTGATGATTCATACCATTGACATCTCTACTTATCCCCGTGAAATTTATTTAGATTTGCAGAAGGTGTCAGCTCAGTTTCTTGCTATTTCTCATTATTATTTATCCTCATCTCACCCACGTAAATCAAGCTCTTGTCCCATTCCTTACAATTTGGGAAATCGCACTTTACCTGGTGCTTATGGAACAGACACAATTTTTTTTTCTCCAACTTTGAGACGATAAACCCTTTTCTCTTTAGACTGGTAATTTGGAAAATGTCAGGACGCCATCTGGTGGATACATTCATAATTACTGGCAAAAAGAAGTAATAACAAATTATTGAAAAATGATTTATGATTTAAGTAAATTCTGATATTTTATTGAGAATTTTGGCACTGTAATATCCTTCAAAATTACAAATAGTATTATTTTTTTTGAATCGAGATTTTTGATCGCTCGGCATTGTAATTTTTTTTTCTAGTTGAATTTCGAATATTTTCCTCATTTTTCTTTGTACATTTTTTTTTTAGTTTCTCTTGGTATACTTTCATGCCTCGTTTCTCACTGGGTGTTAGTCCGTGACGTCGACGACGACGAACAGCAGAAACCTTTTTGTCTAGTCATGCTGCCCCTGTCTGACAGGACTGCGCACATCAAAGAGAAAAACAGAAAGACTTTCCTATGGGGCTGGTTAAATTGAGAGCACATTTTCTCCACTGTATACATATACATAGTCTGGAGACGTTACTCGCATATAGAGATAATACGGAAGTAAAATCAACGTGTACGATATATCAAAGATGTCTATCATTCTTTTCAGACCCTCCACACAGAAACAGTAGACGAAATTCTGCACCACAGTAGTACGAGTCAATGAATAGCTCAACTGCTTGATTCAATAGCGTGAAAGAGCACAAAGACTGTACGTATTTTGTTAGCACTTCGACACTTTTGTCGTTCAACATAATAATAATAATTTTTATTACGAACATTATTATATTATAATGTAAATATACAAATTATTATTATTGCACCCATTGCTGGAAATTTTTCATGCTATTTGAAGCAATGTATTTACATTTTTAACGTATGTAAATATATATTATATTTTTTTAATTAAAAATTTAAAGTGACCAAATGACTAATTATTGAAATATTGCTATACAGATTCTGTGTCTCAACATTGTATGCTTCTGACATGAATGAAGAGCCAGAAATGTATCTCGAATTTATATATATATATATATATATGTGTGTATGTGTCTGTGTATGTATAATGAGGATGAATAGTGTCGGTGCTTCGCTTCTTTTCCGTCTACCATTAGCAGGGCTTTACGCGTACACACATCTTTGTATAATACATGAGATAAGATAAACAGGCTGCACATGGAAAACGGGGGGTTGACGCTGGTGCAGGTTTTGTGTGACTCGTGATACGGGGAAAAGCTGCCTCGAGGGTTGCCTCGCGGAGGTGCCACTGGTATTCTCCATACATACAATATGTTTTGTTCAAGTGGATTTTCTTGTTTCCCTCGATTACGCCGTGACAGTCTCGATTATTTTTCCCTCAATTTTTTTTTACTCACGAATGTTACGAACCATTTTAATTGGGTCACAATTTCTTTTTTCAAATATTTATCAGTTCTCTATATTATAAAATAAAAAAAAACAGGGGCGTTCATGGTACAAAAGAATGATGATTCTTAATTATTCGGCACTACGAGTCCCAATTTTTAAAACGTAAGTTAAATCTCCATGCAATTCGAAATTTAAATAAAAAAATTTCAGAAATCTGAAAACGTCGCAACAAAATTTGTACTCAAATACGAAATTAGTAACTTTCTTGGCTTCGTACCAGAGTTCGAACTAACAATAAGCACAAACATATCGAAGAAATCATATTCGATATACATTTCGAACTCAAACATGAATCTAAATGAAGACTTGATTTTCATCGTTGAGATTTAATTTAATTTCGTGCTTGTGCGATTGTGGCCTGAAAATCGAATTTTTATTATATCAACTTTATAGCGATACATTATTCATCGTCTTGTTCGTTCTGTACATTCATTTCTCTCAGCAAGGAAATTTATACTGTTTGTGAGTATATAAAATGTTTTTTCAAACGAATTCATCAAAAGTCAAATGATAAGAAGGACACGCAAGGATTTATAGTTCTCGTTTAAAACTTGCTAGCTCGGCGGCCGATCCAAGCCCGCATCTCCTCTACTTTACCTGGCTTTTTTCTTCTTCTCTTCGCTTTTTCTTTTGACCCCCTCCCCCACCCCTGACACCCCCAACGCGTATAGCTGCCGTGTTCTGCTCGGAAAAAAACTCGACGATCGTGCATCATCATTCATCATTGTGTTCACCCTCACCCTCTCTCTCCCTCCCCCCCTCTCTTTCTCTCTCTCTTTCTCTCTCTCTCTTTCTCTCTCTCTCTCTCTCTCTCTCTCTCTCTCTCTCTCTCTCTCTCTCTCTCTCTCTCTCTCTCTCTCTCTCTCTCTCTCTCTCTCTCTCTCTCTCTCTCTCTCTCTCTCTCTCTCTCTCTCTCTCTCTCTCTCTCTCTCTCTCTCTCCCCCCTCTCTCTCCCTCTCTCTTTCCCTCTCTCTTTCTCTCTCTCTCTCTCTCTCTCTCTCTCTCTCTCTCTCTCTCTCTCTCTCTCTCTCTCTGTCTATTTATCCAGCAGCGTAGTCTACGTGTAATGTATTACATGTATATGTGTTATATAATAGACCGCGGCGTGCTAGCTTATAAATGTGAAATGTACTGACTTTCTCCGAGTACCAGTCTGGGTAGCACGTTAGTTGAGATTTTCTCTCGGAGATTCAACACATCATGCATTCAGACGAAATCGTTTGTCTGCCTGCCGATGGGCAAGAGTAAAAAAAATTATTTATCATATATACAATTATAAATATGTATAAATATTTTTCAAACAATAATATACTCCAACCCATAATAGAGGGTAGCAGTATTAATATAAAAAAATGAACCCTATGACACTGTGAAAAATGAATGAAGTGAGAAATAAATAAAATTTTAGGATGGTATCATTAATATCGGATGGATTCAACGACATTGTGAAAAATGAATTTACATAAGCAAAAAATTTGAATAAACTCCATTCTAATGAAATAAATTTGATCTCTCATTGATCTATCTGTGAACATTTATTATTCATGCAGTAGACATTTGTTCATAATTGACCGAGTAATATTCCAAGTCATACTCATTTACTCTTTTTCCTACCCAAGAGTTGTCTATTCCTGCCACCAGAGGGCCAATAACGCAGCAAATCACTAAATGAGTTTATCGATCGTAGAACACTAACCATTTCATCCAATATTCCAATGAAATAAACTTGATCTCTCATTGATTTATCTGTGAACATTTATTATTCATGCAGTAGACATTTGTTCATAATTGATCGAGTAATATTCCAAGTCATATTCATTTACTCTTTTTCCTACCCAAGAGTTGTCTATTCCTGCCACCAGAGGGCCAATAACGCAGCAAATCACTAAATGAGTTTATCGATCGTAGAACACTAACCATTTCATCCAATATTCCAATGAAATAAACTTGATCTCTCATTGATTTATCTGTGAACATTTATTATTCATGTAGTAGCCATTTGTTCATAATTGACCGAGTAATATTCCAAGTCATACTCATTTACTCTTTTTCCTACCCAAGAGTTGTCTATTCCTGCCACCAGAGGGCCAATAACGCAGCAAATCACTAAATGAGTTTATCGATCGTAGAACACTAACCATTTCATCCAATATTCCAATGAAATAAACTTGATCTCTCATTGATTTATCTGTGAACATTTATTATTCATGCAGTAGACATTTGTTCATAATTGATCGAGTAATATTCCAAGTCATATTCATTTACTCTTTTTCCTACCCAAGAGTTGTCTATTCCTGCCACCAGAGGGCCAATAACGCAGCAGATCACTAAATGAGTTTATCGATTGTAGAACACTAACGATTTCATCCCGAAGCAGAAAAAAAAAGTTATATCACTCAACGCAGGGACAAAGGGATGTAGAAAAAAAAATGATATGGATTGGCTTTTCGTAACGATTATGCAATATCTTGAAGGGTTGTAAATGTGATGGAATCGGTTGGTTTGCCGAGCCAAATTTTGTATAAGGATATAAAGCTTATTCTATGCTGGTTATACATAAGCAAAAGAGACTACATATGTAAAGCTACATATGTATAATATACGAACATGTAAAACCAATGGCAATTATAAAGGGCAGGCTTTGCTCTATTTCACAAGCTCCGTCGGTATAGCAGATATCTGCAGGATAAACCGTCGTAATCGCTCGGCAAACTATGTAGGGACATGAAATATAACACGTCATTATCTTACAAGAGTATTGGATAATGGCGGTGATGGTGGAAGAGAGCGTTTACACAATTTTGCCGCTGGACTCTCCGGCGCACGAAGCTCTTGAAAAGGGGAAGGAGAAACAATGGACTATGAATATATCAGAGCAGATTTAACTTGAGCTTACCGACTCCATCCTAATTCCTCTCCCTCTCTCTCTCTCTCTCTCTCTCTGTCTGTCTGTCTGTCTGTCTCTCTCTCTCTCTCTCTCTCTCTCTCTCTCTCTCTCTCTCTCTCTCTCTCTTTCTGCCACTCTCTCTCTCTCTCTCTCTCTCTCTCGCTATGTAATACATGCGGTTTTCACGTAATACATATGATATTGGGGCATAACACACACACTCTCTCAAACATACACCCACATGGGCTAAATCGCTTTATTATAATTCGTTTGGGGGTAAAAATATTATTTTCATAATTTTCTCAAAATGTTTCTTTAAAATCTAATAAAGATAAAACAATTTTTCTCCAAGTTTGAACGTATTTAAAAATCTAATTATAAATTAATTTCGTCACAATCGATTAGGAAAAATCCAGATCGACCAATCGACCATTCGATCAATTTATTTGAAGAAAAAAATAAGGATAACGTAGGGTTGGGTTGATAGTTCACTGTGGCGAAAGTTTTTTCGAAAATTTATGATAGAAAAATATATGTCCTCCGTTTATTAACTAATTTGAAAAATGAATTACAAAATTAAATTCCTCACAATGTCCAACAGAAAATATTTTTTCTTTTTTTTTTGATCGATTAATTTTAAAGCGGAGAACACGGTCGTCCAGTATAAAAATATTTCAAGTCACAGCCAGTAAAGGCCTCTTTGAATTTGCGCTCGTCTCGTTCGCGATATATTTTCAGAGGGAATATTTTACACCTGGCTAATCAGTGGAGAGGATTAAAAAGAAGATATATATATATTTCAGGACAAAAAAGCGTGATAACTTTCGACATACGCGCGCTTCCGGTGTAATTGTAAAGCTCCAGCGTACTGATAGAACATTCTTTGCACTGAACAGGGCCATGAAAAGTGGAGGGGTGGGGGTGGTGACTGGAGAATCGTTATGGATGCTCAGTGTAATCACCCCCGAACGTCCTTTGATCACGTCCGACCTCGGCCTGAATTTAAACCAGAATCCCCTTTGGCTCTCTCTCTCTCTCGCACTCTCTTACTCTGAGCTTTGTCGCTCTCTCTCTCTCTTATCGCTCTTACGAATATTCGAGCAGCACGGATAGTAATTACACTTGCCGGAAATCTTATTGTATCCGGTCATTAATAACCGCCAGTTTCTAATTACTTATCGGATGGAAAATTGTTCACGACGACGAGAACAGATCGGGATGAGAATACTTTTCCTTTTATCGACGATGAGACTTTGACGATAAAAACTTTTCCTTAAGTTGCTCGTAACGCGTCGATTAAACGCTGGCTCGTCGACATCGAGAATGATGAATTTCATTTGCTTATTATCTTCACGTTAGTTCAGAGTGAATTTTTTAAATGAGAACTGGCAGATATGAAAAAAAAAATATATATAATCAGCAATTAACGACTAAAGTAAGTGAATTTTTTTCGAATATTTAAAATGTGTGTATACTTTTATACGAAGAGGCTTTTTGGGTGACTATTTATGCTTTTATCCACAATAAGATATTAAAGATAAAAAAAAATCCCGGGCTAGGACTAGGGATACGTTAACCATCGATTAAATGTCTCGTCGAAATCGAGAATGATGAATTTCATTTGCTTATTATCTTCACGTTAGTTCAGAGTGAATTTTTTAAATGAGAACTGGCAGATATGAAAAAAAAAAATATATATAATCAGCAATTAACGACTAAAGTAAGTGAATTTTTTTCGAATATTTAAAAAGTTTGTATACTTTTATACGAAGAGGCTTTTTGAGTGACTATTTATGCTTTTATCCACGATAAGATATTAAAGATTAAAAAAAATCCCGGGCTAGGACTAGGGATACGTTAACCATCGATTAAATGTCTCGTCGAAATCGAGAATGATGAATTTCATTTGCTTATTATCTTCACGTTAGTTCAGAGTGAATTTATTAAATGAGAACTGGCAGATATGAGAAGAAAGAATTATAATCAGCAATTAACGACTAAAGTAAGTGAATTTTTTTCGAATATTTTAAAAAGTTTGTATACTTTTATACGAAGAGCCTTTTTGGGTGACTATTTATGCTTTTATCCACGATAAGATATTAAAGATAAAAAAAAATCCCGGGCTAGGACTAGGGATACGTTAACCATCGATTAAATGTCTCGTCGAAATCGAGAATGATGAATTTCATTTGCTTATTATCTTCACGTTAGTTCAGAGTGAATTTTTTAAATGAGAACTGGCAGATATGAAAAAAAAAAAAATTATAATCAGCAATTAACGACTAAAGTAAGTGAATTTTTTTCGAATATTTAAAATGTGTGTATACTTTTATACGAAGAGGCTTTTTGGGTGACTATTTATGCTTTTATCCACGATAAGATATTAAAGATAAAAAAAAATCCCGGGCTAGGACTAGGGATACGTTAACCACCGATTCGTCTCGTCGAAATCGAGAATGATGAATTTCATTTGCTTATTATCTTCACGTTAGTTCAGAGTGAATTTTTTAAATGAGAACTGCCAGATATGAAAAAAAAAAAAATTATAATCAGCAATTAACGACTAAAGTAAGTGAATTTTTTTCGAATATTTAAAATGTGTGTATACTTTTATACGAAGAGGCTTTTTGGGTGACTATTTATGCTTTTATCCACAATAAGATATTAAAGATAAAAAAAAATCCCGGGCTAGGACTAGAGATACGTTAACCATCGATTAAATGTCTCGTCGAAATCGAGAATGATGAATTTAATTTGCTTATTATCTTCACGTTAGTTCAGAGTGAATTTTTTAAATGAGAACTGGCAGATATGAAAAAAAAAAAAATTATAATCAGCAATTAACGACTAAAGTAAGTGAATTTTTTTGGAATATTTAAAATGTGTGTATACTTTTATACGAAGAGCTTTTTTGGGTGACTATTTATGCTTTTATCCGCGATAAGATATTAAAGATAAAAAAAAATCCCGGGCTAGGACTAGGGATACGTTAACCACCGATTCGTCTCGTCGAAATCGAGAATGATGAATTTCATTTGCTTATTATCTTCACGTTAGTTCAGAGTGAATTTTTTAAATGAGAACTGGCAGATATGAAAAAAAAAAAAATTATAATCAGCAATTAACGACTAAAGTAAGTGAATTTTTTTCGAATATTTAAAATGTGTGTATACTTTTATACGAAGAGGCTTTTTGGGTGACTATTTATGCTTTTATCCACGATAAGATATTAAAGATAAAAAAAAATCCCGGGCTAGGACTAGGGATACGTTAACCATCGATTCGTCTCGTCGAAATCGAGAATGATGAATTTAATTCACTTGGCTCTATGTTTGTTTAAACTGGATTTTGTGATCAGAGTTGGCGAATATGAAGAGAGAGAATTCATTAACGATTCACCATTGAAAAAGTAAGCATTTTTTTTTTTAAATATATAAAGTGTCTGCTTTTAGATGAATAAACTTTTGAGAGAAAATTTTTGCCTATATTCACGATGAGACGTTAATGATGAAAACTTTTTCCCTAACCAGCTCATAACGCGTTAACCATCAATTAAACGGCTCGTCGATGTCGAGATGATGAACGTGTAATTCGCTTATTGGCTTCATGTTTGTCCAGGCTGGATGGTGATGAGGACCAGCAGATATGGAGAGAGAGAGAGAGAGAGAGTTTAACAGCAAATCACGATGGAAATAGTCGTTTAATTTTGTAGTTATAGATATTTATGAGTATATTTATGAGTATGTGTATGTGTGCACATATAAACAATGCAATGGATCAATATTCGAGGAGGGTACAGGGGTGAGAGAGTTGATATTTTGACGAAACGTTAAACTCTAACGAGTCGATTAACACATGACAGGCACACCACTCTCGATATACTGGCTCTCGATTATTCTGGACCGATACGTGAGATACGATAAAATATCGTTCCAATAATAGTCGTGACGAGATAACTCGTAAAAAAAAAAATTGCAATTCAAACAAAAAACCTTTTTCCATCAATTGAGAATAATTATTCACTTTTACCATCAAATAATTGTGTCACCAATTTATAAAAATGTTTCGAACTATTAAAAAATAATAATATTAATTGAAACGGTAAAAATAAAGATTTTTTCAAATATTTTTAATTAATTGTACTGTTAATGCACATATAAAAATTCTTTATAGAACAATTTTGGGTTTGGATGTTTTCAGTACGTTTTTTATTAGAATAGTAAACATTATTAGTATTTAGGATTTTTTTTAAGCCGTGATAATCTGAACCCAAAAGATTGCGTAACAAAATGGTGTTTTCCGATTGAGTCGAAAAATTAACTCGTGTAGAAATTGTTTAATTAAATCGAAGAAATGTTTAACTGTCCATTTCATGGGCAGAGTCTAGCGAGGGTTCTTGCTAAAGGATTACTCGCCTTCTTGACGAGAAGTACGTGACGCGTCATTGGATAATTTCTGCTCTTAGCGTATCTCTTGCCTAGATTCAACGTGGCAGAATAATGGAGAACACGTAGCTCTACTTCGACCCAAGAAAATTACGCTGTCACGTACGTATATTTGGACATATAAATGTACAAAGTTGAAATAAAGTTAGGGACGAGCTCCAAATATTATTTGTTTTCCCAAAGTATATCACTAGTTTGAACATTAATCCTCAAAAATTTTGAATTCGGACGTGATTCACCACTTCCCAAATATTTCAAAGTTTCATCTATACGTTTGCAGATATATCACGATAACAGAGATAATTTTAATCATTGTTAAATTTCATTCTATATTTAATTCCATTTTTTAATTTAACGTCAATTTTTTGACAAAAATTATTTGTCTTTTTGTGTTCATTAATTTGACTTTTTAGTCAACACGAAACGAGCATTTGATTCGCTGATCGATAAATATAAATAATAAAATTTTCATGCATGTACCAAGCATGGGAACATTTTTTGACGTAAGATAAAATTTTGCTACCCTCTACGAGAGATCTATTAAAATATATAGGATGAGTAGGCAGAGAAAAAAATATATATATATATCGGTTTTGTCTTCCGAGCTTTACGAGGGACAAACGCACTTGCCACAGCACTTTTGTCCCCAGCAGCAATATATAGCTATACATGAATAGGATATACGGGTAGCTCATACATATATATTTAGAACGTGCGACTGTGATACGAGGTGCTCCACTTGGCGTGCCAGCGATACAAAAGCCGATGCGTTATTGCCAAAAGAAGAAAAACTAAATATATGCTCGAGAGAAAGAGGCAATACATGAAGAAAGAAAGTGATAAAATAGAACAACGGCGAGCGAGCGAGAGAGAGAGAGAGAGAGAGAGGAAACGATGGAAAAATCGTGAGAATACACGATTGCAAGGGTATTTTTTTTTTTATTCAACACAGAAATGCGCCAACGTATCACAGCCACGAAAACTTATCTCTCTTTTATCCACCACTGGCGCCATCTTATCCTCGTGAAAAATCTGTCTCCTCTCGTAAATCTCCTGGCGCAAAAAAAAAAAAAAAAAAAATCTCAACGTGGGCTCGTGACACGATGATACGTTTTTGATTCGATCTCGAATTATAATTTGAGATCATTCTTCTAAATCTTTTCGATTTAACTAACGACCGAAAAAAAAATGTTAAAAATTATTCTACACAAAATAATTGTTATAATTAATTCAATATAACAAATATAATTATTATTATTATTTTGAAGAAATATTTTTTGTTTTTTTTTTCTTCAGTTTTCAAATTGTCTTTGTTGTAGCCCTCGGGCTTTCGCGCTACGAGCACGAACCACATCAGCGGCGTTAAGGTCGAACCAAACTATCCTGGCTTCGCTTCGAAATCTCTCCGGTGGTGGTAGCCCCTTCGAGCTTTACGGTTATCAACACGTCCCCTGAGAACCTGTCAGACGTGCTAATTTCACTTAGTTTTGGCCTTTGGGGACTTTACCTCTTACCTCACACTTCTCACGATAAATACTAAATCCCGAGTGAGAATTCAGAAAAAAATTACATGTCACGTGTACATCGGACATGGATGCCCGAAAAAAATTGCACAAAAAAATTTTAATTAAGGAAAAAAAAAAATTATCTTCATAAAACTGTGAAATTATAAATTAATCACTACAACATTGCTCTCAATTATTCGAAAGTAATTTAATTTTTTGTTTAGCAATAAATTGTTTTATATTATATCGACAATTTTTTATTTGTTCATCACTAAAATTATTTAATTATTTTTGTGTTAATGGGCTCTCATTCCTTTCAGTTATCAGACGTTTATGACGATATTAAATCAGGTGTAGGGACGAGGGCTTGCATGTGTGTATATACATACAAGCCCCCTGATGATATATGTATATATATATAGTTGCAAGTTGGCAGATTCGACCTGAGAAGGATTACAAAATTGCTCTCAATTATTCAAAAGTAATTTAATTTTTTGTTTAGCAATAAATTGTTTTAAATTATATCGACAATTTTTTATTTGTTCATCACTAAAATTATTTAATTATTTTTGTGTTAATGGGCTCTCATTCCTTTCAGTTATCAGACGTTTATGACGATATTAAATCAGGTGTAGGGACGAGGGCTTGCATGTATGTATATAGATACAAGCCCCCTGATGATATATGTATATATATATAGTTGCAAGTTGGCAGATTCGACCTGAGAAGGATTACAAAATTGCTCTCAATTATTCAAAAGTAATTTAATTTTTTGTTTAGCAATAAATTGTTTTAAATTATATCGACAATTTTTTATTTGTTCATCACTAAAATTATTTCATTATTTTTGTGTTAATGGGCTCTCATTCCTTTCAGTTATCAGACGTTTATGACGATATTAAATCAGGTGTAGGGACGAGGGCTTGCATGTATGTATATACATACAAGCCCCCTGATGATATATGTATATATATATAGTTGCAAGTTGGCAGATTCGACCTGAGAAGGATTACAAAATTGCTCTCAATTATTCAAAAGTAATTTAATTTTTTGTTTAGCAATAAATTGTTTTAAATTATATCGACAATTTTTTATTTGTTCATCACTAAAATTATTTCATTATTTTTGTGTTAATGGGCTCTCATTCCTTTCAGTTATCAGACGTTTATGACGATATTAAATCAGGTGTAGGGACGAGGGCTTGCATGTATGTATATACATACAAGCCCCCTGATGATATATGTATATATATATAGTTGCAAGTTGGCAGATTCGACCTGAGAAGGATTAGGGATGAAATAAGCTTGCTGCACCGGAACCGAGAGTCTAGAATATGCCTTGGAGATATGGTACATGTATGGGCTCACTAGTAAGCCATCAAACACTCTCCACACACACACACCATTTTACTATATATATAAATATATATATATATATATATATATATATATATGTACATTTATACGTCCATATAATATTTACGTACTATATATATTTGTATGACTTATGTACAGTGCCAGTGCCTGGATTGTTTCTATGTGGGTATAAAGCTATTTGGGGAGGCAAACATGAATGCTTTCTGAAAGTAAAACCAGAGGAAAACCATGCGGGGAACCAGCAAAGCCTTCACTATTATATCCACATTGCCGAGATCGAAATGTTATCCTTGCAGCCTCTTCATGATTTAATATGAGAAGGGAGGATTCGGTATCTTGCTCGTGTGAATAGAACGATATTTCTATAAACAAGGCATGCTCTCGAAAATCTATGCTAGCTAGATGATGATCCATATGTTGGGTTGCGAAATATATAAGTAAAGAAATATTTAATTTTTTGTTTTTTTTTTTTGCTTTTGGCTACCGAAATTTTGGGCTTTCGATTAAAATTCAGCATGAACTGTAGTTAGCGAGAAATCTTCGATCGAGGTGGATAAAAAAAAGGAAACATTAAAAAAAAAGCTTTTTTGAGTAACGACAAAATATTTAAAAAAAATTTCATGTGGCCATTTCTTTGCTATCATTAAAGATAAGCAGGGTTTTGAAAAGGCCGAGGGTAGACCAAGGGAATGCGGTTTGGTATATAACGATATTCTCTATTTTGTAGTCTAGAGAGCACTTTGTGAACATTCCCAGTATCGAACGAAAAGGGAAAAGTGGATAAAAGTGTCAAAATCGATTATGTGGTTTATAGTAAAATTTGTAAAAAAAAATAGAAATACTACTTGGAGCATCATAAACCATGGGAGAATTCAAAGCTTGATCGATTATGAAGAAATTCCATACATAGTGGATCACCAATTCCATCAGAAATGAAATTTAAAGCAAAACTCATTTTCTCCCACAGTTCAGAAAAAAAAAAAAAATATTCCATGAATTTCTTCTAAACTCGCATAATATCGATGTGCTTTTTCCTGTTTTTTTTTTAATTTATTTTAAACTCACTACCTATTTAATCAAACATTCAACATTTATCATTAAAAAAAACCAAAAAACTTTTTTTTCCAGATGATCAATATAACTGAAACCACGAAAAGCTTTTTTTTCCCTTTATATAGATTGGATATATGACATATGCCACTTGAAATATTACGTTATTACAACACGCTACGTACCACGGTACGTTTTTATAACGGAGAAAAAGTTATTAAAGAACGTTGCCAACAATTTCACGGCACATTTGTGCCAGCAGGAAATGTTTCACGAGAATATTTCAAATGCTAAAACTGCCTGATGTGCTTGCACAAATATGTATACACCAGGGTAAAACGCCAAATACAGATATAACCGGTACAGCTATAATGCCATATATATATGCCATATATATCTATCATGTATATCTATAGTAAGCACCAATTGGTAAATATATATACAATTGGCCAAGGGTATAGAATGGACCATGGACGTTTCGTAAGTAATTTCACAGCAGTATAGCTGCGTCAACATTTTTCCTCTGCCCCTACATCGACCATATCGAGATACGCGAAAAATTGTGCCAGATTGATGAAGAAAACGGTATGGGCCATCTGCTGTTACGTCCCACACAGATTTCAGCGTTTCCTCCATCTCTAAATCATCAACCTGATAAAACTGTGAACCCCTTTGACGCGTCCCTGCACACAGAAAGATCGATTCATTTTCAACAAAACGTTATTTTAATGAAAACGGAATAAAATAAAATTTATTGGACTGGAAATTGCTCGATCTTATTCAAATGAACCAATTTACCGTTTTGTATTCAAATAAACTTCACTCAAATTCACGCTAGTTTCTTACAGTTACCTTACTCACGTCAAATCTTGCGAATAAAAAGTTTTTTTGATGCAGCTGCCATGATGCAGCACCCATAGAAACATCAAGAAATATCAGTTTACTTCCAAGTAAATATTATATCAATAAAACAACCCCCATTGAAATGGAGCAAAATTTAATGAACAAGAATGTTATTCAAATGATAAAAACCCATATAAACACCAAGAAATATCAGTTTACTTACAAGTAAATATTATATCAATAAAACAACCCCCATTGAATTGAAGCAAACATTAATGAACAAGAATGTTATTCAAATGATAAAAACCCATAGAAACACCAAGAAATATCAGTTTAGTTCCAAGTAAATATTATTTCAATAAAACAACCCCCATTGAAATGAAGCAAAAATTAATGAACAAGAATGTTATTCAAATGATAATAACCCATAGAAACACCAAGAAATATCAGTTTAGTTCCAAGTAAATATTATATCAATAAAACAACCCCCATTGAAATGGAGCAAAATTTAATGAACAAGAATGTTATTCAAATGATAAAAACCCATAGAAACACCAAGAAATATCAGTTTACTTACAAGTAAATATTATATCAATAAAACAACCCCCATTGAAATAGAACAAAAATTAATGAACAAGAATCTTATTCAAATGATAAAAACCCATAGAAACACCAAGAAATATCAGTTTACTTCCAAGTAAATATTATTTCAATAAGACAACCCCCATTGAAATGAAGCAAAAATTAATGAACAAGAATCTTATTCAAATGATAAAAACCCATATAAACACCAAGAAATATCAGTTTACTTACAAGTAAATATTATATCAATAAAACAACCCCCATCGAAATGAAGCAAAATTTAATGAACAAGAATGTTATTCAAATGATAAAAACCCATATCAACACCAAGAAATATCAGTTTACTTCCAAGTAAATATTATATCAATAAAACAACCCCCATTGAAATAGAGCAAAATTTAATGAACAAGAATCTTATTCAAATACTAAAAACCCATATGAGCATCAAGAAATATCAGTTTACTTCCAAGCAAATATTATTTCAATAAGACAACCCCCATTGAAATGAGGGAAAAATTTAATGAGGAGGAAATTGCACGATCTTATTAAAATGATCAAGTTTCATTGTTTTTCATTCAAATAAGCTTCACAAAAATCTGCGCTAATCTCTTAGGGTTTTTTACTTACGGGTGAATGTTATTCCATAACAACCCTCATTGACATAAAACCCTTATTGAAGAAAAAAATATATAATTCGATTGGAAATTGTTCAATTTTATTTGAATGAATCAAGTCTCAGTTTTTTATTCAGATAAACTTCACTCCAATTTGCTCCAATTTGCTCCCATCTCTTCCGGTTCTCCGCTCACATGAGGTTTTGCTAGAAGGAGTGTTATATCCGGTTCCAGCCACCAATCCCGTCCGAACATCTTTCCAAACCATCCCATGGCAGCTACAAACGTTAAATGTGTTACTTTTACAGCTCTGCCAATCTCATATAATAGAGTTGAATTTATGTGTTCTTCGGTAGAAAGAGAAATAGCAGGACCTGCTCTTGCAGTTCACTGGTTTGGCACATATATCATTGCTGTACGCAGCTTTTAGATGAAACCGTAAAGTTTTTTCCGTTTACGTTTATTCTTTTTCTCAGCTTTTCTTAGATGTTTTTTTTCCCTCACGAGGATTGACAGCAGGCTCGTTTTGTGAACTGCACAAGCACGGGTTACATTTGAGTTCAGACCGTCGAGGAAAAAGAAAGAGTCTGCTTGCTGGGTTTCGAGAAAATCAAGAATGAACTTAAAAGAGATGGTGCAATGGAACGAGGGTGGCAGCGACAAAGTGTGTGTCTGTTTATCATCCATGCCGGAGGCCATCACGTTGAATTAACTCTGGACTTCTATACAAACCCTCTGGCTGTTCTGACTTTCTCAATTAACTCTTCCAACTGTCCACCTCTCGCACACGTGTCTTTTTTTTTTTAATGCTGGGGTCGTGAATGCTGTTAATTTCGGATAAAAATACATTTTTCCACTTGACTGCATATCTCACCAGAAGCTGGCTCGAGTTTTTGAAACGTTTTCGACATTTGAAAGTTATGAGAGACCCTGAGAAAGTAGAGATGAAATGATGATATGAGGCAAGCTCATATTTTTTCAATTCAGCTATCGTGATGACAATCTCTATTTTCCATTTGAAAAGAATAATTAATAAAAGTTTCGAATTTTCCTGGATTTGATTGATCATCTATTTTCCTACCTGGTTCTGAATTTTCGATGCATCAACATTTTTCGATTAATCGATAGACTCGATATTTTCGAGAGAAGCTTCGTCAATTCCTCCCCCCAAAAACAAACCGCAATACCTTTTCGATCTTCAGTCAGGTTTCCTCGATTTTTAGTTGGAAATTGAGTGTATCGTCGATGGAGTCACTATTTTTGGGAGAACCTTCGTAAATTGTTCGATTAAAAAAAAAACCGCAGTATCACGTTGAACCTTCAATTAGATTTGAGCAATTTTCATCTGGGCATTGACTGTTTCATCGATGATTCTCGGTATCGAGTGGAACGCGAACTTGGAGCTTTGCTATATTCGCTCGGTCGCATTCATGCTGTGCGTTTCGACGAATTGAGTTTCGTGGTACGGGTTTGAGCTACACGCGGCCTTTCCCACGAAGCGTTAACCGGACATTCTGATTAATAGGCTTCGGCCTGGAGTGACGAACGTTGACCAGGAGCTGGTGGCGTTTGCATTCGGTGAGCCAGCGATAGATAGATGCTGAGTGAGACAGAGAAAGGGAAGAGCAGTGAACGTATGTGGTTGCACATGTAGCGGGCCAGCTTTGCGGATTTCTCGCTCTGGATAACTCGATTCTATAATACGATCTGCGTGCAATTTCGTACCGGGTCTTGGACCATTTTGACATTTGACACACGCAAGCGAAACCCATCACGAACTCAATATGAGGCAGAGACATTGTGAAAAAGGATTGGAAGAGCATGGACAGAATATTACATCATGTGACATCTGCACTCGTGAACACATCGAGACAAAAGCTTGGCAGCACCCCAAGTTCAGTTTGACCAAATGCCTACAGTGTCAAATTCTCTTTCCACCTGAACAACATCCAAACTCGAGTTTTGTATCAACTTTGGTTTTCTCAACTGCCAATACGAGCTCATTTTAATCCCAAAACAGAGGTGTGATAATTAAAATAAGCTCGTTGGCAGTTGACTTGATAGCAATGCTGATGAAAGTGGAATTTCACACAGTCAGCAGTTCGTCAAAGTATTAGTAAGGTCCAGTCAAAAGCTTTAATCAGATATAGGCATGGTTCGATTTTACATTCATATTACAATTCTTTTATAATGATTTTTTAAATAATTTTTATAACTATTCAAGACTTTTCTTAGAAAGGTACATCGAATTTTTAACCAAATGTTGTTCACTTGACTCACTTGATAAATTCGGTCCCCACGGATGCAGAGAGAAATAATATTACTATATAGCAAGTGCAGTTGAGAGTACAAGAGACGAGTAAGACGAACCACACGCCTATTCATGTGAATTACCCACAATGTATATATATATATATACATGTGTACCTTCCTTGATGCCTGCTCTGGTCTGCATGAGAAAAGACTGTCAGGGGAGGTCAGGCATCAAGGTATAGCAGTCCACATATTGTACTGGCTATATATTCCGTTTTAAGTAAGCTGAGACAGCACAGACAATGCAGCTGCGTGTGTACTTCCAGACCTCACACAGGCCACATGCCTCGGCTTCTCCTATTATCCAGCGGCTTCAGAGACGGAATTTCCTCGTAATTTTCGATGCGATTTAAGCCGAAATATCTCAACAAGCTTGAGAGAGAGAGAGAGAGAGGGGGGAAGGGAGTGAAAGGACTGCGGAATGAACGGAAGGAGAGAGAAAAGGACAGGAGCAAGTTCTGTCAAAGTATGAAATTTCATCCCAAAAATTCCCTTAAAACGCACTCAGGCATTCGTATATAAAAATTGGGTTTAGTTCGGATGTGCTGTGTCTACTTAGCACCGCTCGCTTGAATTTCTATTTTCGCGAAGTTTGACCAAAAACCAAATTAATATTGGGTTGATGATAAACTGAGTTAATTTTAAGGTGAAAGGTCAGCTGAGGTGAGCGAAGATGTAAAGCACCAAAGTTACAATAACTTTCTAGAATGCATATGTTGCTGTACATTCGTAGAATACCAGCCAAGTCTCGTTCTATAAATTGTCCAAATGACAATAAATACCAGAAAGTCCAGTTTGAAAAATTCGATAATTTTTCGAGGCATGAGAAAGCTCGTTCATCGGCTGGAGAATCAATCAGAATCGCGATCTACTCGACTCGATTTTCATATGACATTTTTTCACGACCTTTGAGATTATTTTTCCTTTCGCTAAAAATATCACAAAGTAAAAGTTGCAGCTGAGCTCGCTTTTTGCTGCCATTTTCCCAAGAGATACTTTTTTTAGACTCCTCTCTGTTGAGGAAAAAATTTCTTTGACGGTTTTCCCGTAGACGAGATCACGTGTCTTGGCTTGGTCTCTCTCTCTCTCTCTCTCAGCCTTGCATCGGCGAAAAAGATAGTTGGGTTTCCCGTGACGATCGATCAATCGACAGTCGCGGAGAGGTGGATGACGTGGAACGAGGCCAGTGGCAAACGACAGGACTAAAAATGAAAAAAAAAAAACATGACAAGAGATGGAGAATAGAGCAGGAGGAGAAAATGAAAAAAAAGAGAAAGCGGAAATAGAGAAACTCCTCGTCGACAAGATCGAACCGGAAGAGTGATCAAACGACCGACAAGAGAGACGACCACATCTCAAGACTGAGGGCATATCTCCTTTGGGACCAAGTCCTCAAGCTGTCCCCATTGATGTGTCACCGACCGTGATAAAAAAAATAGCAGCATTTTTCAACGCCTTTGACCTTTCTTTACATGGCTATTCTTTATTTAATTTTTATTCTTCTTTCTGTACCTTTTTTCACTTCCGTTTTATCGTGGGCATGACATTGATACACCAAGTGGAAATGGTTATTCTTCTTACTGTCTTTTCCCACTTATTTCACCCAGCAAGAAGGGAATTAATATCGTGGCTCCAATCGTCCCTAGCTTGAAAAATATAAATCCTGAGAATAAAGAGAAAGAAAAGTTAGTCATTCGAGAATGATTCCACTGGACACTTTTGCCACGTCCGTTTTCCATATGACTCCAGTCTCTGGAGTGTTTTGGCCATTTGCGTTTCAAAGAGTATTCGCGGGAGGGCGTTAAGTCATTTGGATGAACTAATCGCTTATCCAATGAAGGACGACGGACAATATTCTTCTTTCTGTAGCTTTTTTCACTTCCGTTTTATCGTGGTCATGACATTGATACACCAAGTGGAAATGGTTATTCTTCTTACTGTCTTTTCCCACTTATTTCACCCAGCAAGAAGGGAATTAATATCGTGGCTCCAATCGTGCCTAGCTTCAGAAATATAAATCCTGAGCATAAAGAGAAAGAAAAGTTAGTCATTCGCGAATGATTCCACTGGACACTTTTGCCACGTCCGTTTTCCATATGACCCCAGTCTCTGGAATGTTTCGGCCATTTGCGTTTCAAAGAGTATTCGCGGGAGGGCGTTAAGCCATTTGGATGAACTAATCGGTTATCCAATGAAGGACGAAGGACAAAAACGATTCTGAAGACTATCAATTACGTTCTGGCATGAGGCACGAGATAAAGTCAATCATTGGCCACATCCCCTTTATCTTCATTGGTTCTGGTTATCGAAAGCTTCACAAAAGTGCTAAACTCCAGAGATGTAAATACTACAAAAGCCAATAATATCTCCAATAATTCAAGTCCCCTACACACTCGTATTTAAGGAGTCGTGGGCAAAAGTTTTTCCAACCATTTGAAGGAAAAAATAAGATATCCAATGCACTTTTGCACCGGCATCCTTCCAATGGATCCAGATGATGATGGACCATACACGCATGATAAGACCATCCCCTTTATATTTCCATAAGTTTCGCTGATCGAAGCCACATTTCCACAACATGTGGACAGATGAAGAGCTTCTTATCGTCAAGTGAAATGATGTGGTTAAAGCTCGGCTATTCCTAGTTATGGCTAATTCAACGAGGACCAAAATGGAACTCTCTTCCTCGTTGAGAATCTCCTAATCGTTCTGATGGTACTTTCACACATGGTTGAATTTCCTTCTTGTGCATTTACACCTCCTCCATTACCCTTAGAACGATCGATCGTTATCACGAGCAATCGCTCCTGCTGAATATATGTAACTCTTCAATATCACACTCGAGTCCATTTGCGAATATATACAAGGTATATTATTAGAGATAAGACCCGAGGGAATTGATAATTCAGGGAGTAGACCAAGCTGCAAATCTCACCGCTGTTACGAGCTTGGAATAGTAATAGTTTGCATGTACCAAAAAGCGATATTCCAGTCTCTGAAATCTGGAAATCTCCTAACTGGAAATAGAATCGAGGAAATAAATAGTGGCAGCGATTTTTTACTGGGATCGCACGTAATGGCGTCGATACAGACGCTGACAAAATGGTGGCCAATATTGGCACGTATCCGACTAACTCAAATGAAAATGAGAGTGGAGGGTGATGGGAAAAGTAGGAAAGGTGGAAAAAAAAGTAATAGTGAGAAAAAAAAACGACACAATAAAATGTACTTAAGAATGTGAAATGCATTTGTTCAAGAGAGATAAAAATCGAGGAAAGAAGAGTTCCAGATCTCGTGGAATTAAAAATGATTTTCTTGGGCAGTGGCGATGTTACCTGCCACTTTTACATCAGGAAAAGTCTTACCCCCTCCCCTAATGTTTACTACAAAATTTCTGCTCACCCAAGAGAGTCCTCTTGGGTGAGCAGAAATTTTGTAATAGTGAGAGAAAAAAAACGACATAATAAAATGTACTTGAGAATGTGAAATTCATTTGTTCAAGAGAGATAAAAATCGAGGAAAGAAGAGTTCCAGATCTCGTGGAATGAAAAATGATTTTCTTGGGCAGTGGCGACGTTACCTGCCAATTTTACATCAGGAAAAGTCTTGCCCCCTCCCCTAATATTTACTACAAAATTTCTGCTCACCCAAGAGAGTCCTCTTGGGTGAGCAGAAATTTTGTAATAGTGAGAGAAAAAAAACGACATAATAAAATGTACTTGAGAATGTGAAATTCATTTGTTCAAGAGAAATAAAAGGCGAGGAAAGAAGAGTTCCAGATCTCGTGGAATGAAAAATGATTTTCTTGGGCAGTGGCGACGTTACCTGCCAATTTTACATCAGGAAAAGTCTTGCCCCCTCCCCTAATATTTACTACAAAATTTCTGCTCACCCAAGAGAGTCCTCTTGGGTGAGCAGAAATTTTGTAATAGTGAGAGAAAAAAAACGACATAATAAAATGTACTTGAGAATGTGAAATTCATATGTTCAAGAGAGATAAAAATCGAGGAAAGAAGAGTTCCAGATCTCGTGGAATGAAAAATGATTTTCTTGGGCAGTGGCGATGTTACCTGCCACTTTTACATCAGGAAAAGTCTTACCCCCTCCCCTAATATTTACTACAAAATTTCTGCTCACCCAAGAGAGTCCTCTTGGGTGAGCAGAAATTTTGTAATAGTGAGAAAAAAAAACGACATAATAAAATGTACTTGAGAATGTGAAATTCATTTGTTCAAGAGAGATAAAAATCGAGGAAAGAAGAGTTCCAGATCTCGTGGAGTGAAAGAAGATTTTCTTGGGCAGTGGCGATGTTACCTGCCACTTTTACATCAGGAAAAGTCTTACCCCCTCCCCTAATATTTACTACAAAATTTCTGCTCACCCAAGAGGACTATAGCAGCAAGCACGTTTCACTGCATCGTACACACCGATCCATCTCTCCCATCCATGAATGGTGCAAGTACAGCGGTAAGTTTTTCTCGAGCTTTCCTATTCTCAATGTGGTCGGCTCGCATCCACCCAGGTGAATTTTTCCCGAGCATCGGAATCTGAATTTATTATTATTTAAAATGAAAAAGTTTTTCTCCTCATCGTCATTGCACAGGGAGTTTATACACATAATATGTACCAGCGAGGGTTGCACCAAGCACGAATTTTTCCAGTGCAAAGCTATGGAGAAAATTTCTTTTTTCATTCTTTTTCCGTACCAGAGCGCGTTGGTTCTCTTCAAAACACGTAATTCAGTTTCGCCAGTAGAGTCGACGGGGACGAGGGTGGAGAAAATACAGAGAGGGAGCGAGAGAAAGAGAAGAGAAGGGGATCTTGGAAAGACTGTAAAGTGTAAGGAAAAAAAAAAAAAAAGAAGGTGAATCGTGCGTAAGGGGGTGAAAAGAATTTTTCACTGGCTTTCTTTTCCCGAAGCGAGAGGAACTAGAACAGTGGAAAGAAGAAGTACATACTTCTCGTCTCTTTCTCGAACCCTTGCGGGCAATTCTCTTCAACTTTCTCTATATATTTTCTTATTCTTTCATTGTTTATGCTTTTGCCGTACAGGGCGAGGCGATAAGTACCAGAAATAAAAGAGATGATGCCAAGTTTCACCAACAAGCTTTTCAAACATATAATATGAAATTGTTTGTTCTCGTTAGGGTCTACTGAAATATTACACGCTTAAGTATTTGAAAAGAAGCACTTGCGCGTTAAACAATGTTTTGTGTATTATTCAGACAACGACTCTTTACATTTTTTTTCATCGGGAAAACTGGATAAAATAATTGTTGTAAAATATGGATAATTGTCAACAATCTCAACGACAAGTTCGCAATAAAATGGAAGGAGGACAAATGAGAGCAGTATTTATAGACGGATCAGTTTTCCAATTATTTTATCCAATATTGCAAGGATTTAAATAATACAATATTTGTTAAATAATTCTGAACAAGGTTATAGTTCGTGGCTTTCCCGTTAAATTGCGAGATGCAAAAAAAAGATGCACGTTCAAAAAATGTTTTATAATGATTAAAATAATATTCTGCTATTAAAGTTTACACAATGGAATGGTTCAAATGATTGCAAATCTGATGGCAATAATTTGAACCGTTCCATTGTGTAAAATTTAATAGCAGAATATTATTTTAATCATTATAAAATATTTTTTGCCTTAAAGAAAAACAAAAGAGGTTCAAATTTGATTCCACAAGGGAAATAATGTTGAAAAAAAAGTTAGTTCGTTGTTTTATTCTCGTTAAATCGTAATGTACACGTTTCTCGTACGCGATCTTAAAAAAATTGCCCAATGGACCATTTTTCAATAAAATGGAAGGGGGACAAATGAGAGCAGTATTTATAGACGGATCAGTTTTCCAATTATTTTATCCAATATTGCAAGGATTTAAATAATACAATATTTTTTTACAATATTATAATACAATATTTGTTAAATAATTCTGAACAAGGTTATAGTTCGTGGCTTTCCCGTTAAATTGCGAGATGCAAAAAAAAAGATGCACGTTCAAAAAATGTTTTATAATGATTAAAATAATATTCTGCTATTAAAGTTTACACAATGGAATGGTTCAAATGATTGCAAATCTGATGGCAATAATTTGAACCGTTCCATTGTGTAAAATTTAATAGCAGAATATTATTTTAATCATTATAAAATATTTTTTGCCTTAAAGAAAAACAAAAGAGGTTCAAATTTTATTCCACAAGGGAAATAATGTTGAACAAAAAGTTAGTTCGTTGTTTTATTCTCGTTAAATCGTAATATACACGTTTCTCGTACTCGATGATTAAAATTTAATAGCAGAATATTATTTTAATCATTATAAAATATTTTTTGCCTTAAAGAAAAACAAAAGAGGTTCAAGTTTGATTCCACAAGGGAAATAATGTTGAACAAAAAGTTAGTTCGTTGTTTTATTCTCGTTAAATCGTAATGTACACGTTTCTCGTACGCGATCTTGAAAAAATTGGCCAATGGACCATTTTTCTGTCTAGTCCTTCTTATCCGAACGTACATCTCGGGATCCTATTAAATGCTCCTTCTAACCAGGACCACATAAGAGAGTTGGCGTCTGCCCACCACTCGGCAACAACGAAATAACTCGTGGCTTTATGCGTTTCTCGCTTGGAACAGGACACTTACCTAACGCGGATGAGGCATCTGACCCACGGGAAATCTCACGAAGGCACGATTGGATGAACACACATACACACACACCCACACTACTGTCACTTGAGACTTTAAGTTTTTTTTTAAATTGATGCACAACACATTGTACTTGCACTCCCTGGACCGTTGAACGAAGTATCGTCACATCGTGACCTTGATCTCTGGCTGCATAATTTTCCTCCCCCCACCCCCGATGAACGATAAATTATCCCACATAGTAAAAACGTAAGGAACAACAAAAGTAAAAATTTATCTCGCCCAGAATTATGGTAGACCATCAATTATTTATTAAATATTATGATCAGTCAGGATTGTTACATTTTTGTGCCAATTGAGAATGAAAATTGAACAATCAGCTTGTTAAATATTCCAACAACAATTAAAGTTGTATCATTCGCATGAAAATCGAATTATCACACATAGTCGTAATAATAACTCGGCGAAATATAATAATGAACGAGGGAGGAGCGATTATCGTATATCATTTGTCCAACGAGCCGGATTTTATGGCTAGTTGGACCATTGTGACAATTTTTTTTTTGTTATATTCCAGCCTCGTTCTGGTTATCCGATTGCACATATTTCCCCTAGGGGGTTACATCACACATTTAAGGCGGTGTAATTTTGATTCGGTACCAGATTACGTGAGTGGAAGCCTCGACAAGCAACAAAGTACACACAGACACACACACACATGCACGCACATGCTCCTCGTGGCTTGTGGGGTACAAGCTCGATCGAAACAGTTTATCGTTACAGTGTCGCGAGCGAGGGAGATCCAGCCCAAAATATGTTACACCTGCGGGACAAGAGGAGACCTCAGCCACAAATTTAATCCCAGCATCATCCACACGCACACAGACACACACACACAGCCACACAGACAAAGATATAAACTGATATACCACGAGCTACACAATTCAGCAATTGTTCAATTTATCGTAGCATCGTAAATTATATCTGCGTATGATTTATTCTATTTTTTTTTTTTACCCCTCATTCATGCCCAATTTTCACGATTCATTGAACGCTCTTTTTTTTTTAATAATTCCGTTCGATATTTTCCCATAGCCCTGGAAAATTATGTATTTTTCATAATATCGAAGCAAAGTTACAGACACGTTTGGTGATAAAATATTTTACAATTTCCAATGGGTTTTTGATACATTTTAAATCGATTTTAAACAGGATTCACCTAGGAATGTTTCTCTTTTTTTCTTTTTTTTTTATAATGAAGGCTTCAATGAACTTGATTTTTGGGGGAAAAAAGTATAAAATCTGTGAAAATTATTGTGTAAAGACCATAAAGTATATCCGACAATTTACCAAGACACCTACAAAGCTACAATTAGTAATGGTAAAATATTTACATATTTGTAGTGGATTTTTAGTTTTTATTAAGAAGAATTTTAAAAATGGTTTAAGAATTAAACATTTTTTTTTAATAATAAGAGTTTTAAGTACTCTCATAAAGCAGAAGATTGGGTGAAAAAGTATTTAAATTATTTCATAAAACTATTCTGAAAGTGACCACAGAGTACATTTGAAGATTTGCCTAGGCAGCTTTTCAATTTATATAATACACATATATATATATATATATATATATATATGTATATATGTATGTATATATATATATATATGTATATATATATATATATATACGTATATATATATATATATATACATAGATTAAGTTGAATGGCGTACCACAGGCTTCGTAAGTCCTGAGTAGCTGTATCGAGAATGCTCTCGCCGAATGACAGTCTGAATCCACTTGGCCATTGTCTGACTAAGCCGCGAGTTTCACGGCATTCAAGACGTCTTGCTGCTATCTTGCTTGCTTGACTTTGCACTCGAGGAGGGAAGCCCGTCATCGTTCTCGTTCCTTTTCTAGCTCATTTTCTAGCTAACTCCTTTGCTCACTCCTCAGGGACAAATAAGTCAATAACACTCGAGAATTCGAGGAGTATAGCTCTGGTGGAAAGACGAATGGAAAAGTCTCAACGTTTCGACGTTAAGGAGGTAAGATTGAGTTCAATGGCGTGTGGATGGGCAAGACTGCAGAGTGACGAAGAGAGAGAGAGAGAGAGAGAGGGGGAGAGAGAGAGAGAGAGAGAGAGAGAGAGAGAGAGAGAGAGAGAGAGAGAGAGAGAGAGAGAGAGAGAGAGAGAGAGAGAGAGAGAGAGAGAGAGAGAGAGAGAGAGAGAGAGAGAGAGAGAGAGAGAGAGCGAGAGAGAGAGAGAGAGAGAGAGAGAGAGGGGGGGGAGAGAGAGAGAGAGAGAGAGAGAGAGAGAGAGAGAGAGAGAGAGAGAGGGAGGAATCGAGGGTGAAAGCGAGTCGAAGAATAAGATGAAGACAATGGCTCTGGTGATGTGGTTGAAGGTTTTTGATCGTATAACGGAGTGAGGAAAGAGAAATGGCGGTTATATTGTGAAAATCCAAGTATATTCAACGAAGGAACGATCACTTTATCGTCTTTGGACAGAATCTCGGTGTGGAAAGAAGAATATAATTTATAGAGTGATAAAAGTCGAAAGTTTTTCCTATGGTTCTCTAGTGCACTTGTGCATATTATTTATCGATTGCATCTCGTGGAGTGAATAAATAATGTACTTTGAATTGACATTTTTATTCATTTTTACGTTCATTATTTGTGAACTTTTCCACATGAAAAATTCAGACGAAATTTCGTAACATGTATAATTTTTTTGTGGATTGACTGGGGGAGTTGATGATTTAATATTCGGAGTATTGGGTTAGTCTGATATTAGAAAATGATGCATGACCTTGCTGAATTAACATGCAGAACCTCGAGATACTCTCTATTGAGCTCTTGAGGGTGTATAAATTTGTTTGTTCCAAGGGAGGAATTGAAAATCAGCGGTGACCTTAAATTTAAAGCCATTTAGAGAATATAAATATCGATCCTGGATTAATAAAATAAAATTTTAAAAATGTGTGTGTGTGGTGATAAAAATATGTAATAAAATAAAATTCGTATATTTCATGTGATATGCTCGTGTGGGCGTGAAATGTGAGAATTTCATCGAAAATTATATAGCATGCGTAATGGCACGAAGGAGAAAGAGTGAAGTGGAGGAAGGCAGTGTGCGAGAGTACCTCGTTATAAATGATTGTAGGTGGTGGATTTTTTTTTTTTTTTTTTGAGTATTCGCACTACGAGAGCGTTAACATGTTTGCCATCATAACACGGGGCTATATTTGCGAATGTGAAAATATTTATCTTCAACAATATTTCGTGTTAACGAGAATGAATTCGCTGCTCGTTCGTGGCTTTTTAGATATTCGCTAAATTTTTTTTCCATTTTGTTTTTCAAAACTCAGCGAATTCAATCATTCATAATTGAGAGAGTGAACGTTGGTTCTTTATGCGTTTAAATTACGGTTGTATGAACATTTTTCGAGTATACACATTCATAACAACGACATTGATTCGTACTAATTTTTTCATGACACAAAAAAAAAATCAAAATTTTACATGGTCAAAAAAAAACGAAACAAAAAATTTTAAGAAGCCAAAATGAGAAAAAAAAACGTGTAAAAGAGCATCGACTGAATTTAGGCGAGATCGGGGCAATAATGAAAATTAAATATAACCATACAGTCGAGGTATGTAATAATATTTTTCTGCATAACAGAAAGAGAATTCTCGAGGATAACATCGACTCGAGCAAATTTTTGGGCATTATTGCTGACGAGTCGCTGGCAATTTCAATAACTCTCATCTTAGATATGGGCATGGAAAATTGAAAAAAAAATAACTACCTAAAATTGAAAAAAATAAAAAATAAAAAATAGATTAAAAAAACAATTGATATTTATCGGTCGAATTTAGGTAAGACCGGGGTAAAAATGAAAATTAAATAAAACCATACAGTCGAGAGGTATGTAATGATATTTTTCTGCATAACAGAAAGAGAATTCTCGAGGATAACATCGACTTGAGCAAATTTTCGGGCATTAGCAAATGCGAGACAATGTGAAATGAAAATTCAGC
>OY769911.1:2539261-2564261 GCA_963669185.1 Dyspetes luteomarginatus
GTGATGCTTGAGATAAAGAAAGAGAGAAAGAGAGAGGAAGAGAGAGAGAAAGATGTACAGGGTGGCCACGCCTCTGTATTTTCGTCCATACAAGTGCATTGGAGAGTGCCAGGGTGCTGTTGCAACGACGCTAGAGTCTTATGCACATTTTTCACAGTGAAAAGAGCAGCAAACGAAGCAGTCTCTTCCATAAAAAACATCTCTCACACACGTGAGATAAAAATTTATAACCCTTCAAATGTGTTTAAATTAATTTTTTCGAAAATTCTACAAGGATGGATGAAAATGTAATAAAAAATTATTTATTACGTATTTTTAATAATTATTGTGAGCAAACGATACATTTTTTTCAGATAAAATAATTAAATATTTGTTCATGAGAATCATTCATTATTGATTCATTTATTTATATTCAAAGATTGCTACTTAAACGAATTAAATCGAGAAATAAAAATCACAGCGAGATAATTTTCCATGAAAGATAAAAAATCGAGACAATAGGGCTAAGATTTTCGCGCATGTAACACACCTAATGCTAAGAGCACGAGCACGTGTGAGCGCTCGGATTACCCGAGCATGAATTTTCGTGGTACGCCGTAGAAGGAAAAGCCGAGTGCTGGGATGAGGAACACACTCTTTGCGCCACAATCTGTGACGTTTACGTGTGTATGTGTGCATGTGTCGCATTTAGAGACTCCCAATTTTCCAAGTGTGCTCTGCGTGCATTTAATGCACTTGGAACGAGCTCAAAGTCCACACTTTTCTCTCATTCTCTCGTTGTGAGGCTGGCAAAATTCTATGGTACTTAATATCACGATTAGTGCACCTAAGAAATACGAGCTTTAGTCGAAATATTTTACCGCAGATCCACTCATTTCTCTTCAACACGAATGTAGACGAAAAAAATATTCTCAAAGTCTTTTTTTTTTTAATATTTATCAACCGAGAATTAAAATAATTTTTTGGCTACTAAACATTTTTTTTTTCATCTCATAATTATTATAAAAATTATGAATCGTCGTAATGAAAATATAATTACTACAAATGATTATTATTTAATCGGTATAACATAATTAATTAAATTATAGGAACAATTTTTTTGAATATTATAATTATTTCAGTGGCAAACCATTTTGAGTAATTTTTTCCATTGGACAAATTCTTTATCTGAGTATTTTGGAAAATCAGAGCTTTCTTCTCGTCGTATTATTACTGAAAATTCCAGTAAGTATTCATTCAAAGATGGCAATATATATGTTGATAGAGGTGGAGGCTGAGAGACACGTGCTGGCTTTCCTAGCGCATTCAGGCTTCTCAATTTTCTCTCTCGTACGAGCATCTATGACTCGCCCTCCCTTCCTTTTCATTCCTCCTTTCGTTCAACCTCTACATCACCTCTACCCCGCATACGTTGGAACGTTATATATGAGCTATTGAAGTGAGGAGAAAGAGAGAAAGTGCGAGCTGGTCGTTGAGTCATTTCCAATTTCCAACGTGCGTACAATACTTCGAGGTCCTTCGCTTCCGGACTTTATCACCTCGAGTGTAAAGCAGAGAAAAATAAAAGAAGAAGAACGTCGCACTGAGCTATTCTCTTTATTCCGACCAGGCCGATTTCCCAATACGAGGCTGTTCTTTATTAAGCTCAACAGGACTTTCACATACCGTTGAGGGTAACCGACCCCACAGTAATGATATAAATTTAACATTTTATATAAATCATAGAAAGTTTCTCTGTAATGATACATTTTAAATAAAAATTATTTTAAATGTTAAAAAGTATTTAAATATTTTGTAACATTTATAATTTAAATAAAGTAAAAGCTCGATGCTAAAAATGTAATTAATGTGATTAAAAAATAATCGAACAAAGTTCACATTTCGAGGAATAATTTTCGATCAGATCGTATTAAATTTTTTTATTCACCAGCCGTAATCGGCGGTGCCATTGGCATTCTCGAACTCGGAAAACAATGGACAATTAATGCACGCTATTCTCTGGTGAGATTCCACAGATGCGAGGAGGACCTTCCTAACGTTCTCCGGAAATATATATATGTATATATGTTATTAATATATATATATATATATATATATATATTATATACCAGACGTTAGCATACTGGCAGGACGAGAACGCGAGTAATACATATATGTATATACTTGTATATATACATATCGCGGCAAGTGAAGTGTGTATATATGTAGAATGCTTCTCTCGCCATTCCAGCATCTCTTTCACAAAAGCCCCAGAAATATATATGCACTTTGGGGTGGAAATTCTTGCCCAAAGATCTCGCTCACACAACCCTGATAGATTCTCGATAACGTCCTGTTACGTTGTTACGTACACGACCTGGAACGTTCCCAGTGGAGAAGCTTTTATCGAAATATATATAGACATATAATAAATACATATCGCATAATAGGAAAGGAAAGAGGATACTCGATCCTTGAAAAGCTATATATATATATATAGATAGTATTCCAGGTATCCAAGTAAGAGTGGAATGAGAAACGGTCCATCGTAACTAGCATATTATGTCTTGTCTCAAAATTATGTTACGAATTCTCTGCCTAAATTAGAATTTTTATATTTTTTCTCCCTCTTTGTATGGCATCTAAATACTTTAAGCTGAATATTCACATTAGTGGACGATTATTTGATTCTCCCTTATTTAAAAAAACTATTTTTGCAATTTGTGACTTATTTAAATTGTGGAAAATTAAAAAAATGATGTATTTTTATTTTATGTTTATAATTATTTTTCAATGCATTGAAAAATAAAATGAGCCCTACGATTTTGTTTTCGTTCCAGCTCTCATCTGTCTCGCACTTTTTATGCTCTTGTTATGTAAGATCACAATTCTTGGGCAATCAGCTGATTCTCCCTCATCATAAAAATATCTTCACGATTCTTCTCTGTGTAATTTTTTTAATTCCGTTAAATGTAAATAAATATGAAGATTTTGACGGTTTATTTTTATTATTTTTCGATGCAATCGTAAAAGTAGTATAAAATAGTTTATATAAAAATCATGTAATAGGGTGTGTATCGAAACATGAAAAAATATTGTTTCAAGCTCGGATATTTTTATTATCGCTGATTCTCACTTGTAATAAAAAAAAATCTTATAAATTTCTCTGTGCGATATGTTTTATTTTCGGAAAAAGTTATAGCTTTATTCCACGTTTATTGTCTTATTTGTCGGATCATTCACGCGTGGCACATCGCAAATAAAGTATAGATCGAAAGATAAAAAGAAATATTGTCACTTTTCACATATTTTTATGGAAATACATAAAATAAATACGTCTGAAAAACTTTGTGAAATATCGAAGGTTTCTTCCGGTTTCCGTTCGTAAAGTATTCTATACCATCCTGTATAGCTTGAGCTTTTTTTTTTCTCTCGAACCCATGCCGTGGTAACTTTTAGTGCATGGTCCGTGGTATAAACCTGCAATTTCCCATTTCTTGGCGAGAGAGGAGCGTGCAATTTTCGAAATCGTAACCTTACACCATAGATCGACGGGTGAGGATTTCAAGGTAAATACATACATTTGCATATTTATATAATATATGCATTCTTAGCTTGTTTCGAAGCTTTTTGTCAGGCTCGCCCTGCTCCCCGCATCTTCGAGGCTTTCGTGGATTTCTCTCGCCCATACTCACGTTCTCGTACACTCGACCCCCCCCCCCTCTCTCTCTCTCTCTCTCTCTCTTCTATATACGTAAAGCACAGAGTGTACGTGTCCAGCCTCCGGACGACGTGACCGGATTTCCTTCCTTTTTTTTACCACCCTCACTCGCTGCACCCCAGATCAAGCTTTTCATCCCGCACTTTTGTGCTTACCTCTCAGAACTCAACGAAAGGACATGCATGCGGCATTCTGTGGGACACTTGGCGGCATTGTCAAATTTTTGAGAATTAATTGACAGTAAAAAGTCATGAAAAAAAAAACTTGAACAATTTTCTAGCTGCCAATTTTTTTATTTTTAAATAAATCGAGAAATTGAATTCCGAAAAATTGTTTCTCTTGATGAAGAATATCCCATGCATATATTTATGAGTTCCACTTCAGCGGCCAAGATAAAACGTGTTTGCTCTTTATAAACTACCGCTTTTTTTTCTTTTTTACTTTCCATTCGTGGAAGGGAAGTGAGAAAATTTTCGTCCCAAGTCATATCTGCGGAAGCGACTGATCAGACGAATAAAAATTAGCGCGAATTTTGGACTGAGATGCCCCATATATAGGCGCAATATCGTTGCTAGGATGGTTATCCTAAAAATATCCTAAGAATCGAAAAATATTTAGGTTATCCTAAGAATCGAAAAATATTTTTTCTGACGAGCAAAATATTGATCAGAAAAAATATTTTTCGATTCTTAGGATAATATAAATATTTTTCGATTCTAGGATGGTTATCCTAGCAACGATATTGCACCCATATATGGGGCATTCCACGCAAAATCACCGAAGAATTTCTGACGTGCAAAATATTGATCAGAAAAAATATTTTTCGATTCTTTCCTCCTGATCTTTAAAAGGACCAGAATTTTTTTTAAATTTGCTTGCATGATAGGTAAGGAAAAATTCCCAGAACCATTCAAGTCATGGGTTTGACATTTTTTAAATTGACACATCCATAAATATTGACATTCAACTTTTACGATGGTATTCGACTGATTAATTGATCGAAATTTCTTCAATTTAATGACTTTCAATTAAGCGTCGTGGCAGAAATACAATCTTACCCGGCAAAAATTAAAATATAAATTAAAAATAACCGACAATTATGACCAAAAATTTCAAAATATCTCTGATTCTATAAAATTGTTAAATCCATTTATTCTCCATGTTTTTCAATCGACATATTCGTAAATATTCGTGCTCAACTTTTACGATGCTGTTCGAATAAGTCACTGAACTTTTTTAACAAATACCCTAAAACTATTAGCAGAAATCCCCATTAATTAACGGTATTACCAAGTCTCCAGAATCAACAAATGAAGATCTTTTATCGTATTTTTCATCGCCTCCAGGTTAATCCCAAACAGTAATATTAATTCTTTCATATCATATAAAACAAAAGTACCTATGAATTGTTAAATTGATATCTTGCGCAAACGTAAGAGAGAACAACAATTGTACATCGTGCTTGTCTCTTCACACACTTGTGTAGATATATCTCGGAAACAAAACCGTTAAGTGGTTTTAACGTGGCACCCCGAGTCGTAAACATAATAAAATATGTATATATACAGAGAGAAGAGAATCACGATTATCTCGACAAGACGAAGCGACGTCGACGTGAAACGACAACGACAACAACGATGAAGACGACAACGACCAAGACGAGAACGACGAAGACGACAACGACGTAGGCGACGACGACGAAGATTACAACGACGATTTTCAATATTCATGCACATGACGTACGTGTATCGCTCTAGCTGTGTATCAACTTGCCAAAAGCATGAATATTCAGTGTATATGAGGTGGGCGTTGTGCGTCTCGTGGGCGTATGTAATCTCGGTCGCGGAACATACCAATTTCCAAATCTGCGCGTAGTGAGAGAGCAAGAGGGAGAGAGAGAGAGGGAGAGAGAGAGAGAGAGAGGGAGAGAGAGAGAGAGAGAGAGAGAGAGAGAGAGAGAGAGAGAGAGAGAGGAGGGAGGGAGGGAGGGAGGGGGGGGGGGGGGGGGGGAGGGGGGGGGGGGAGGGAGGGGGGGGGGGGGGGGGAGGGAGGGGGGAGGGGAGGGGGGGAGAGGGAGAGGGAGAGGGAGAGGGAGAGAGAGAGAGAGAGAGGGAGAGAGAGAGAGAGAGAGAGAGAGAGAGAGAGAGAGAGAGAGAGAGAGAGAGAGAGAGAGAGAGAAAGAGAAAGGGAATGAGGATGATATCAAGGGCTTCTGTGTCGGCTGGGGCGTATCGCAACACGACGTGTTACACGCAGTTGGTAAGGTAATATAGATATGCGTGACATTTAGGGCCGGGGCAGGGGGGGGGGGGGCTGATGTCCTCGCTGGGGGGGAGTAGAGGGAGGAGGACAACTGATGTCCTCACTATTTTGTGTTGTCGTGGTAAGGGGTGGGAGTGGGGGGTCCAGTCACCACGTGGACTAACTAAAGCCCTTCGAGATTCATGTACATGCAGAATAATGCATAAATTATACAAAAATTTGTATTGGCATTAAAATAAAATAATAAAATAGGTGTGAGGATCTATCAAGGACTCATCTCACGCAGAAAGAGAAAACGAGAAGACCCCACCAGATCGATGTACACGCAGAATAATGCGTAAATTATCCAGAAATTTTTATTGGCATTAAAATAAAATAATAAATAGTTGTGAGGATCTATCAAGGACTCATCTCACGCAGAAAGAGAAAACGAGAAGACCCCACCAGATCGATGTATATGCAGAATAATGCATAAATTATACAAAAATTTGTATTGGCATTAAAATAAAATAATAAAATAGTTGTGAGGATCTATCAAGGTTGTATCTCACGCAGAAAGAGAAAACGAGAAGGCCCCACCAGATCGATGTATATGCAGAATAATGCGTAAATTATCCAGAAATTTTTATTGGCATTAAAATAAAATAATAAAATAGTTGTGAGGATCTATCAAGGACTCATCTCACGCAGAAAGAGAAAACGAGAAGACCCCACCAGATCGATGTATATGCAGAATAATGCATAAATTATACAAAAATTTGTATTGGCATTAAAATAAAATAATAAAATAGGTGTGAGGATCTATCGAGGACGTATCTCACGCAGAAAGAGAAAACGAGAAGGCCCCACCAGATCGATGTATATGCAGAATAATGCATAAATTATACAAAAATTTGTATTGGCATTAAAATAAAATAATAAAATAGGTGTGAGGATCTATCAAGGTCGTATCTCACACAGAAAGAGAAAACGAGAAGGCCCCACCAGATCGATGTACATGCAGAATAATGCGTAAATTATCCAGAAATTTTTATTGGCATTAAAATAAAATAATAAAATAGGTGTGAGGATCTATCAAGGACTCATCTCACGCAGAAAGAGAAAACGAGAAGGCCCCACCAGATCGATGTAAATGCAAAATAATGTACAAATTATCAAAAAATTTGTATTGGCATTAAAATAAAATAATAAAATAGGTGTGAGGATCTATCAAGGACTCATCTCACGCAGAAAGAGAAAACGAGAAGGCCCCGCCAGATCGATGTACATGCAAAATAATGTACATCGATCTGGTGGGGCCTTTTCATTTTCTCTTTCTGCGTGAGATACGTCCTTGATAAATCCTCACACCTATTTTATTATTTTATTTTAATGCCAATACAAATTTTTGGATAATTTGTGCATAAAATAATAAAATAATAAAATAGGTGTGAGGATCTATCAAGGACGTATCGATGTACATGCAGAATAATGCATTAGTGTATAGAAATTGGTATTTGAATTATTGTAATAATAAAATGATGAAGGAAGAGTGAGAATTCATGAAGGATTTTTGTGTCCTTTGGGTTGTATCGCAACACGATGCGCTACACACACAGTGAGTAATATGATACGGGTATGCAATACGCGAGAGGTAGGGGAAAGGGGAGGGCTGACATCCTCTTTGTTTTTGGTTAGGTGAAGTAGGGTAATTGGGGGGTGGGCACTGCGTGGATTACCAAAAGCCCTGCTAGATCGATGTACATGCAGAATAATGCATACGAATTACATGCATTATATGTATATAGAAAGGTGTATTTAGTATTTAAATGTCGACATGTTTATGTTTCAATAATTAATAAGTGGTTAATTTTTTAATCGGGCATAATTTTTTTGAATTTGCTTAATTTGGGCTCAGCTATAGGTGTTTGGATAGGCGACGTGTAGGAGTTTAGAGAGGGTCGTTTAGTTTATTAATTTATTTATTTAGAATGGGAGTTAATTTGAATGGGCGGAAAGCTTATAATTGTATAGTGCAGTTAAAAAGCTATACAAATATCTATTTTTAACATTAAAATGTTTTTGCATTAAAATGTCGACATGTTTATGTTTCAATAATTAATAAATGGTTAATTTTTTAATCAGGCATAATTTTTTTGAATTTACTTGAATTGGGCTCAGCTATAGGTGTTTGGATAGGCGACGTGTAGGAGTTTAGAGAGGGCCGTTTAGTTTTTAAATTTATTTATTTAGAATGGGAGTTAATTTGAATGGTCGAAAGTTTATAATTGTATAGTGCAGTTAAAAAGGTATACAAATATCAATTTTTAACGTTAATATGTTTTTGCATTAAAATGTCGACATGTTTATGTTTCAATAATTAATAAATGGTTAATTTTTTAATCAGGCATAATTTTTTTGAATTTACTTGAATTGGGCTCAGCTATAGGTGTTTGGATAGGCGACGTGTAGGAGTTTAGAGAGGGTCGTTTAGTTTATTAATTTATTTATTTAGAATGGGAGTTAATTTGAATGGGCGGAAAGCTTATAATTGTATAGTGCAGTTAAAAAGCTATACAAATATCTATTTTTAACATTAAAATGTTTTTGCATTAAAATGTCGACATGTTTATGTTTCAATAATTAATAAATGGTTAATTTTTTAATCAGGCATAATTTTTTTGAATTTACTTGAATTGGGCTCAGCTATAGGTGTTTGGATAGGCGACGTGTAGGAGTTTAGAGAGGGCCGTTTAGTTTTTAAATTTATTTATTTAGAATGGGAGTTAATTTGAATGGTCGAAAGTTTATAATTGTATAGTGCAGTTAAAAGAGCATATAAATATCAATTTTTAACTTTTCAATAATCGAAAAATGTATTATTAATAAATGGTTAATTTTTTAATCGGGCATAATTTTTTTGAATTTACTTGATTTGGGCTCAGCTATAGGTGATTATAAAAGCGACTAGTAGGAGTCTAGAGGGCCGTTTAGTTTGTGATAAATTATTTGTTTTAGGCTGACATCCTCTTTTGTGTTCGGGTAGGTGAGGCAGGGGAAGCGGGTTGGCCTCTGCGTGGATGGCCAAAAACCTTGCTAGATCGATGTACATGCAGAATAATGCATACGAATTACGTGTATTATATATAGAAAGGTGTAATCAGCATTTAAATATCGACATGTTTAGCGTTTTTTTACACATTATTTTTTAATTTATTTATATAGAATGGGAGTTAATTTGAATGGCCGTAAGTTTATAATTGTATAGTGCAGTTAAAAGGGCATATAAATATCAATTTTTAACTTTTCAATAATCGAAAAATGTATTATTAATAATTGGTTAATTTTTTAATCGGGCATAATTTTTTTAAATTTGGGCTCAGCTATAGTTGATTATGAAAGCGACTAGTAGGAGTTTAGAGACGGCAGTTTACTTCGAGATAAATTATTTATTTTAGTGGGTGTGAGGGTCATTTTGAAAAAAAAAAAATCAGCCCAATCAAATGAATTTCAGGAAAATTTTCCCATAATTATTTGAGACGATTAATACTACGAACTAATGTGACTGCTGCTGCTGCAAAAAAATACATATGTGATACCTCAAAGTTAAATCATTGGAACGATGGTGAAAATTTAACCATCTGCTGCCGACTGAGTTTATCAGGTGTGGTGCCCTCTGCATCAACTCAACCCACGAGAACTGCATTAAGGGTGTCACGAGCAAACTCGGCATTTATCACCGAAACGTCCGTACAACAGGAATATATACTATATAGTATATTTACTCGGCATATATTAAAATATATGGTAAATATTTACTATATTATATATTTCTATATATATATATATATATATATATTTATTTCTATATATTTATTTCTATATATATATATATATATATATATATATATATATATATATATATATACATAACAGAGTACTAGTTTATTCAACGAACTTGCGTAAATTTATATCACCCCGTTGCCTCGCCTCTCTCGCCTACGACACAGCGAGAGAGAGAGAGAGAGAGAGAGGCTTTTCATTCTCTGGTATTGCTAAAGATGTGTGTTTGGATCTTTCTCTTTTTCCCTGCACATATAGCGTTTCTTCTCTATTACAAACACGGTCACGTGCCCCCTCCCCCTCTTTTCCCGTCCCAACCCACGTCAGCGAAACTGTAATTGTCTTGTACAAGAATAAAGAGAGAGAATTTGTTGCCCGGAAAACGAAACTAGAAGGGTGGAGTATACTACGAAGCGATCTCAAGAAAAATCACTGAGCATGTCGTCCCAAGCACGAAAGAACTTTTTCTACTAAAAGAAGAAATGTAATGAAATATTTTATACAATTATTAAATCAAAATTATTATTATTTCAAATAAAATCTAATTGTTTGAATTTTTTTTATTATTATTTAAAAAGCTCGTCGAGTTTCACATTTAAATACGATTCGTCCCATCCTTGTCTCATTCAGATTTAAATTAACTGTGACGATTTTTTTTTTTTTTTTTTACCATCAAACGATAAATACAGCGAATGGTAATTATAAGTGGTTGCTGCCCTTTGATTAGTGACTGTGAATGTCGTCTGAAATTGGTAAATAAAAAAATGTACCCGCTTTTGCCCTTTCGAGATTACATCGAAACGTTATTTAAAAAAAAAAACTACGTGTGTATTCAGAGAAGCAAAAAAATCATATCAAAGTAAAGGCTATCATTGCTGTTTTTTAATCACGTCGTTATCGACGTGGAGAAGAAGAAAAAAAAATCTCATCTCTCTACTGAGGCTGCTCGTGAAAACGAACCATTTGCAACTCTACCACTGTGCAGTTCCAAAAACCGATATGCATATCTATGCAAATTCATCTCAAGCGCTTCTTCGTGTGTACCTCACTTGGCTCTTGCTTCGTTGGCTTTCGCTTACTATTTTTTTACCAGAAATATCGCGGGCAATGTTTATCATACTTTTTCCCATTCCAAAAAAAAATTCTCGTCTACTCTTCCTGTAACGGACTTTGATATCCGCGAGATCGTAATAATAATCGAGAAGAATTCAACGCGAAGCAAACTTGATTAACATCAGCAAAAAAAAAAAAAAAATTAACTCAATTTTCAAGTAGGAATTATCCTCGAAAAAAAAAAATCGTATATAAAAATTTCATTCACATTTATTTTATTTTTAATTAAAACGATATTTGTTATAAATTTAATTATTTTATTGGCAATCTGTCGAATGTTGACTGATCGAACTGAAGATATTTCCAAAAAAGTATTCGTAGTGTGAAACTTTTCCTCAGTTTGTGCATCGATATTTAAAAATTCTTACACATACATTTTTCCCATATATTTCGGATATAATTGTAAAATATATCTAAAATGTTAAACTTTTTGTGAAAAATGTATTCATCTTGTTTATTGAATTTATATATATATATATATATAAATTCAATAAAGAGATAAAGTAAAGAATAAAGAAATAAAGAGATAAATGAGATAAAGTAAAAAAAAATTTTGTATGTATCGTTTATCGTTTTAAGATTACTTTATTTCAATGGGAGTTATTAAAGCGATTATTTATCTTAGACAGAAGATTACACGATGCGTTTATAATCAGATCAATCTACTCGACTGTACACTCTTGCGACGCGTAACAGAAACTCGCGACACGTGATAATTTTTTTTTTTTTTACCCCCCGACTGAGTTCTCACGCTCACGCAACTTCTTGCACTTGGTAAAATCCATTTTTAACTTGCTTTGATGTTAAATAATGCGAGTATTAATGCGTGTTGTAACGATGAACGAGACCTTATGGGCTAAAAACAGATAGCTTTATTTATTTTTTTAACTTAATTCTGTCTCTATGCCATTAATTATGATCATTACTCTCTTACCTCTATGATCATTTCTCGTTGTACAATTGTACCAGTGCCTGGACACTATTTGATACATTTTGAATTTATGCAAGAAAACTCCGAAAGAACAATATAACTGGACCGGAAATTTAGATACATTTTATTATCGATTTTTTAACTAGTTTTTATGTTAAATAATGCAAATATCATTACTCGTTGTACAATTGTACCAGTGCTTGGACACTATTTGATACATTTTGAATTTATGCAAGAAAACTCCGAAAGAACAATATAACTGGAACGGAAATTTAGATACACTTTAATATCGAATTTTTAACTAGTTTTTATGTTAAATAATGCAAGTATCATTACTCGTTGTACAATTGTACCAGTGCTTGGACACTATTTGACACATTTTGAATTTATGCAAGAAAACTCCGAAAGAACAATATAACTGGACCGGAAATTTAGATACATTTTAATATCGATTTTTTAACTAGTTTTTATGTTAAATAATGCAAGTATCATTTCTCGTTGTACAATTGTACCAGTGCTTGGACACTATTTGACACATTTTGGATTTATGCAAGAAAACTCCGAAAGAACAATATAACTGGACCGGAAATTTAGATACATTTTAATATCGAATTTTTAACTCGTTTTTATGTTAAATAATGCAAGTATCATTTCTCGTTGTACAATTGTACCAGTGCTTGGACACTATTTGACACATTTTGGATTTATGCAAGAAAACTCCGAAAGAACAATATAACTGGACCGGAAATTTAGATACATTTTAATATCGATTTTTTAACTAGTTTTTATGTTAAATAATGCAAGTATCATTTCTCGTTGTACAATTGTACCAGTGCCTGGACACTATTTGATACATTTTGAATTTATGCAAGAAAACTCCGAAAGAACAATATAACTGGAACGGAAATTTAGATACACTTTAATATCGAATTTTTAACTAGTTTTTATGTTAAATAATGCAAGTATCATTACTCGTTGTACAATTGTACCAGTGCTTGGACACTACTTTACCAGTTTCTGCGGACACTAAGCTGTATTATATCTTTAAAATTCATTGCAAGTTAATAATAAATGACCAAAACGTTATTCTTTATTGCCACGTGTACGTTGAGCTTATGGATCAAATATCCGTTCCTTTTTTTACGATCATTTGGGTTCGAAAATACTTGAAAAAATCGTTCTAATGTAAATCATTTGAAAGACCGCGATATCTATCGATTCAACTTTTTTCGTACGAGGCCTGGAAAAGTGTTACCTTTTTCCCACGCAGGAAAATGTCCGTTCTCCTCTACGAATTCATATCAAGGTTTGTAACTAAATTTTCAGTCGAGCTATGATTTTTTAAAGAAACTATCGATTTACTTGAATTTATATAGCGGAAGTTGCTGCTGCCTCCGAGGATCAAGGGACACTGACAGCTCAGTCGATAGTGAAGACTGATAAGAATAATATAAAAAAGAGAGGCGCCCTCTGACAGGGAAAAAAAATTATTTACCGGCGGTGGTGCATCGTATCGTTTTTTTACCGACCGAGCGTGCATTTCACATTAATTGAAAAATCAACCGCAGGTTAAATCTGGCGCTAGCAAACAACTACCGCTATGTTCCATTTCTTTCCGTCAGCTGTCACTTCGTCTTTCACATTCACACGCGCTCTACCGGTCGAAGTGTTACGAGGTCGAAGCCCCCTCGTCGAATAAATTTTTGTTTTCTGCCCTTATACGGTAATTCTTCTTAACGCGTCGTATCAATTCGTGAAATAATTATGGTTAGAGTTATCAAACAAGAGACTTATGACGATGTCGTGCGCGAAAATATCGAGGAATTGTCAATGTCAGCCGAGGAGGCGATCGAAGATGCGATCCAGCAATTCGAGGCACAGGTACAACTTTTGAAAATGAAGCATTATTATTGTTATGATTATTATTATTATTATACATTACTATTATTATTACCACCACTATATAAATTTATTTCATCGTTCCTACCGATCGAGCAGTTTTAGACATAATTAAAAACTTGAAAAATAAACGAAAAATTATCATTTGATAAAATTTGGGTACCTAAATTTTTAGTCAGTCCCTTTGGTGCTGGTTAATAAAAATATTTTTATCTGTTTCTCAATCTCCAGGGTGTCGATCTGACTAATATCATCAAGGACATGGCACTGACAGACAAAGAGGACATCACACTAGATTCCCTTGAGAAAATTAAGTCAGCGATAAAAAGCGAAAATTATGATGGTCTTGTTCATGTACTGGAGAGGCTCAGAGGCGAATTGGACAAGGACATAGCTCGTAGAGTTTATGCGGGAAAACAAGGAACTTACGTGAATCTCGTGGAACTCGCGAGAAAATGCAAAAATGACTCACAAGTATTAAAATCGATCCTGAAAACTTTGACCTCGCTGATGGCGGGAAATCCAGATTTGTTGGACAGTAACGGGGTACATTTGCAAATGGAGTAAGAATTTTTCATTAAAATTTTTATCATGAAAATTCTCACTCAAGGATTATTGCCACTAAAGAGTTAGGTTTTTTTTAATTTTTTTTTTCAAAGAATTTTAGATCTTCATCCAAATGATGTACAAATCATTCAGGCACTGCTGAGATGGATCAAAGAATGCTGCTTGAAGCACGAATTAAACAGGCAGGATATCTTCAATGCTGGAATTCTTCCAAAACTCAAGAGAATATTGATCAGCGAGAATGTTACGGGATCCGAATTGAGAGATGCGTGCGCCGTTATGAGAACTCTCGTTCTCGACGATGATCTAAGACACGAGTTTGGAAAAGCTCATGAACACGCGACTCACATTGCGAGAGATTCTCTCGATGTACTCACCGAATTACTCTCCAGTGAGTCTATTTTTTTGGTTCGAAAAATTTCACTCATTGACGAATATAATTGAAAAGAAAAAAATTATTATCAATAACTCACATGAGGCTCAATATTACGAGATACTCGCATATGAACAATTTTTTTTTTTCAAACTTTTACCATGAAAATAAAATAATGTTACACCTGTTTTGTTTTAAATTTTACTTTTTTATTTACAGAATTCAAAGAGGATAAGGCAGTTATTGGTGATCTCATGCTGACACTGGCTTCCCTCATAGTTAGAAATGAATTTTGTCAGAACGTTCATGATGCTGGTGGTTTGCAATTTATTCTCGAAGTTATGATCGATTTTCCGGACTCGGAAAAGCTCAATTGGCAATCGCTGAAATTGCTGAAAGCGCTGGCTGGCAATGATAATGTCAAGTCACACATCGTCACATCGGGCAGTGCTCCGTTGATCGTATCAGCGATAAGTCGTTTTAAAGTGAGTTCAAATTTTTACCCGCGTAAAAATCATAAAATATGAAATAAAATATATATGGAAAAATAATATGAATTATGCAATGAAATAGGCGATAAATTTTTTATGAATTCTAAATTTACGAGAATTCTTTTTTTTTTCAGAATTCCGAGACGATAGTAGCAGCAGGTTTTGCTTGCATATCAGCCCTAACACTGAAAAGTCCATCAAACGCTGGAGTTTTTTACGATTGTGGCGCCCCCGCCGTGATCGTCGATGCGATGAAGCAATTTCCAAAAAGCCAAAATGTCTTGAAACAGGCCTCTTGGGCGGTGAGAAATATGTCAGTGAGAAACAAGATGGAATCACGATCTTTCGTGTCTCATGGAATTGAGAGTCTCTTGACTGATGCCCTAAAAATGCATGGCGCCGAATTGGAAGCCGATTTAAAAGCTGCGCTGAGAGATCTTGGTCTTAAGGTTGATCTGAAAGAGCAATGGTCGGGAAAAGGAGTTAGGATGAGAAACGATTAACGAGCTTCAAGAATAATTCGCATTTTTTAAATTCTTACAAAGAAAAAAAGGAAGAAGAAAAAAAATCAATTCTTCAACGACGAAAGTATTGCCTGAAAAATCGACTGGTATATAAAACAAAAGACAAACATAAGTATGCGCTTAAAATAAATATTCTATATTACGTTCGCGTATCTAAAATGATTTTTTTTTATAACTCAAATTTTTTATTTATGACATTTATGATAATTGATTGTATACGAGCAGAGCTTTTTTTTATACAATAAAATTGATCTACACTAGCGTCGAGTCGTTTTATTTTTATCTCGTCAGTCAGTGAAATACTTAAGGGACTAAACTCGTTTTAGAGTAAAATTACGGAAATGTTTTTTTTTATTTTTGCGCGAATAAGCTTGGCATACGGGCAGGACGTGATGAGGCCCAAATTTTTAGCCATAAGTTCAATCTTAAGTTGGTTCAATCATGAAATCGTTTTAAACTTCAGATCGCACTTCCGTTCGAAATTAAGACTAAAAATTTCGATCTGGTCAAAAATGAAGAAAAAAAAAACGAGCGTCCCGTGTCCGTTCTAATACTAATTTTTTCAACGTTCGCGACGTTCTTTCGATTAAAAAAAATGACTAAAAAATTCGCGGGCACTCTTCCGGGCGAATATTCGTAAAATTTATAACGTATCTTTTCGTCAGACCGTGAATTCGTTGCGTTGAGCGAATTCTCACTGGGTTGACGAAATCTCAGACTTCGTTTTTTTTTTTGCTTCTCGTCAAATTATACTGAAACTCCCACAGACGTCGTCCTGAACAGCTTGTGCTCAGTCGCGACAGCCGCAACACGAGTGTTTGTAATATTTAATACGGCATAAGCCGGTTTTTACGACCAAACTGCAATTCGGATACTTGTCGACACAATCGCCGATCGCGTGCACTTCTGTGAAAGAATTTTGAAAAAATAAATAAAAATTTAAACTCGTGTCAACAATCTGGAAAATCTATAAAGTTTAATATATAATTTGGAAAGTTTAATTAATAATTCAATAATCATTGATCATTAATTTGTTATATGATAATTAATTAATTGCTCAAAAACGAATTCTTTAGTAGCTAATTATTGAGTACTGAAAATAATTAGCACTCAGGACTGACAAGTCCTGATCAGTATTAATTGAACTATTAATAATTGTAATTTGCAAATTTCTTCAGAAATATTTTTGATAATAAATTTAATTTATATTAATCTCAATACAGAAATGAGTAAAATATAAAAATAAATCTAAGTTACTCAAAAACACTCCGTTAATAAGTTATTTCGATTGACTTACTTTTCGGCACTTTGCTCGGCAGAGGACTAGACTTTACTCTGCAAGCTTGCAAATTACACCTCTGTGTCTCATATGGCTTTTTCTCATGTGGACAAGTCGTAGCTGGAACATTTTTGGACATGCAACGAACTGAACGATTTTGTATTCCACCGCCGCACTTTGTCGAGCACTGGAAGAAAAAATTAAAATAAAATCGATGATTAAAGCTAAAACTAAATTTTTTTTTATATATGTATAATTTTTTTTTACCTCGTTCCAATCGGACGTGAACCATTCACCGGAACAACCGAGCATTTCACACTTTTGCTCGTTTTCCGGTTTTATTGAGGGACAATTTTTATTTGCAACTATTCTCGACTCGCCCCCGATTTTTCTTACGCAAATAACATCACGACGTTGCTCGCCCGTGCCGCAAATTACTGTGCACTGTAGAAAGATAAAACAGTTTTATATCAGTTCAACTTTATCTGCATGCGAATTAAAATTTTGTCAGAAAAATAAAATTCAAATATAAAAAAAAAAAAAGTTTGGGCATTTTATCAGTTTAATTTTATACTCATGGGGACTGAAAAATTGTCAGGAAATACTAACTGGCGACCAAGGTCCAGTAAACCATTCGGCAGTGTTGCAAATACTTTCATTTGTGACACAAAATCTTCTCACTTCCGGCCTCATCTTCGATTCGCAGAATAATTCATTCGTGTGGCTGCAGGCCAATTGTCGAGTCTCGTAACCCTTTCCACATTTGTCTGAACACTGAAAAATGCGATTCGAGTTTGCCATAATGGAATTTGTAACAAGGCTTGATATTATTTTATTTTATTTTATTTTATTGTAGTTACTGCTTCGATCGTTCCTATCTACAATAATTACCAATATGATTTTTCCCTTATGTCTATTCATATGGAAGAAGCTTATTTAAAAAAAAAATTGATTCGATCCGTAGAAATAAAATAAAATTTCATAATTAAAATAAAAAATAATAAGATAACATTTCATTGATGAAATTTTATTTTTATTTAAAAAAAAATCATATAACACAAACTGATAGAATTTTTTACCTTTGGCGACCACTCGGAATACATCCAAAAAGCATTTGTGTTTTCGGATTTGTGGTCGCACGATTTCACCTCGCAAACCTTTTCAGTCTCGGGCTTATCTTTTATTGAACATGGCACACCGCTAGTTATACAAGTGACTGTTCGATTTATCACACCTCGACCGCATGATGTAGAACACTGCAAACATTTTGGCGATAAATATAAATTAAATTTCAGACGATTGCGCAGAGATAATTTTTTTAATGAAAATATGAAAATTAAGAAGAAATTAAAACGTTACAATTTCATTTTTTTTTTACAATCATTCGGAATGATAAATTATTCTAAATAGCTCTAAAATACAATAAAATTATTGTAAATGATTTCTAAAATTGGAAAATTACTTCTTTATTAAAATAATTTTTTATTTTCATTAATTTCCGTTGTGAAAAATTCAAAAATTCATGTTTGGAATGGGAAATTTATGAAAATTCATGAATTTGAACGTACCAGACTCCATGGGCCAGCATCCCATCGTGGCACTTCGTGCTGTGTCTGCATCCTTCTAACTTCCGGATTCGATGCATTCGGACATGCCGGTTGAATGCAACTTTCCACCGTTCTGAGATCAGGTGGCTGCACACAAGCACCCGCGGCAACTCTCATCGTCAATTTCGCGTTTAATTCCTGGACGCATTCGAGCTTTCGCGTTTTTATACCCGTGCCACAAGTTACCGAGCAATCGCTCCAAAAATCAGCCCTCCATCTAAATATTTCAAATGATAAAAAAAAAATATCATTGATTATTCAATAAACAAATAATTAAATAATTCTCTAGCCATTCAAATGTCATTTGTAATAATAATCTGACGAATGAATTATTATTGGATAATTTACAAAATAATAATTAATGAAATATTATTCGAAGAATTTTATCATTTTTATGTTTTCCTGATAAATATTTATAATTATTTTTGCATTACTTTTATTTGTGCAATTTGGGATATGCTTGAATTATAAAAATATTCTGACTCGACTCTACTACTGTACGAGATATAATTTTATTGTTTTTTTTTTAATTCTTATTTTATTGTTATTTTTATTTAAAAAATGTTAAACTTACCTTGCTGCACAAGGACGATCGTTGCAACGTAACGGTGGTGGAATTAGCGGTTTCTCAAGATTTCGACATCTTCGCTCATTTGCTGTAGTTTCTCTCGTCTGACGTACGCACTTCAATATTGCATTCTGCAAGCCTCAAATACAACGCAAACTCATCTCGTACAATTGAGTGATAAAAATATCTCGAGTGTAATTCTTACGATATTATTAGTCCGATGAAAAAAAAAAAAAAAAAAAAACAAATTCATAGCAGTCACCAAGTTTAATTACCCCAAGAGCTGTCAATCTAAATTTGGTAGAATCAGCGGATAAATCATGCAATTAGAACACTCGACATTCCACCGAGTTGGGTTGGACGAGGTCACGAATTATGAGGGAATAACGACGAGAGGGAAAGAGGAATGAATTTAAAAAACGTGAATGAACGTTTTGACGTCTCTTCGTCTTGAATTAAATGCCTCTTTTACTCTCATTATTTCGTACATATCTCCTCGTGTTTTTTTTTTGTTCATCTCTTGAAAACTGTGATCTTTAATTACCAATGACAAAGTTATTTTCTCTCTTAAATTCGTGACAAGTGAACAATTTGTACGAGACACTATCTTGACCAGAAAATGAAGTTTTGAAATTTAACTTAAAGAACTTGATATTTTGTAAGATTCCTTTCAATTGTAATTCATACATTTTCTTTTCGATCGTTTGACCCTATGAAATTTCATTGATTCACGAGTTGGAAAAATTATATATAAAAAAAAAAAAAACAACAAAAAAAATTAACTCACCTCCTCCGCACATCTTCGAGCAGGAAGTCAAACCGACAATTTTCCAAGCAAATTTTTTTTTTCCCCTTCTGCTCTTCTTTTTCTCTGGCACCCTCGTTTTTGGGGCATCCCCAGCCATGACAGTCGTTGGCGAATATTTCATGTCCTCCTTACTTTTATTCTCTTTTCGATCATTGGTCTCGACTCTGCTGCGTTTTCCAGGCAGCGGTTCAGGATTTTTATCGGGCCTTGATTTTTTTTTTACACAAACGTAACAATTAATTTACCTCAAAAAATAAATAAATAATCAATAAAAATGGAATATGGAAAAACCGTAAATAAAACAAAAATACAAATAAAATTAAACATTAGGAAAAAAAAAGAATTTTTGATTCGATCATTGATGAAAAAAAATTTAATGTAAAATATATTTACGCTGGTGGATCCGCAGCCGGAATGAGTCTCGTATCGGTATCGGGAATCTCGTTACCACCATCATTCGAGCCTGAAATATTTCCGTCCGTTTTGCTTTCATTAAATCAAACAGGAAGTTTTTTTTTTTTATCTTAACAAATTACAAATTTTTTTCAATCGGAATTTCCAAGCTTTTATCGATTCTCTTTTTTAATTTTAATAGTCCAGTGATTGTAATACCGATAGCACGAAGGGGTGGAGCAATCATTGCACCGTCGTCCGGTTCTTCCGTTAACGGTAGCATGTATTTGTAAAGAACACCCGGATTGAGTTCATGGTAGGAGATCTGTCGGGGTCAAATGATACAATTAGCATCGGGCCGTCCCCAGACAATCGGGTTATAAGCGCTACGAGGGGCACGCGAACTTAATTAAATAGTGCAGCACTATGAAATACTATATTTAGAATATTAAACACGCATTGGGCTGTATAAAAGAAAAATCTTTTTTATTTATTTATTTTTTAAAAAATCAAATTTTTGTGATATGTATATTTTTTATTTTCTTCAATTACTTGGCTTCCATTTTTTTAAATCTTTTAAATATTTATGGGAATATATCATACGTAATTAAGTGAAAAATAATTTTTACCAAATTTGCTAAAAAATTTTTTAAAAAAGTAAAAAATATCTTAACATTCATAATTATTTTGGCATGATTTAATTTTAAGTAATTTTTCTTTTTTACCTCCAGTTTGAGAGATTCGTTGAGTGGTCCGGCAACGAGAATACTTTCCATTCGCGTTCTATCACCCCTCTGATAAGTCAGACTCGTTCCAGCCACCTTATAAGTCCCACTGGGACTCACGGACCATGGACCGTTTAGAATGTAACTTCCGTTTTCTGCCCTCAGAGCTACAGAGACCAACACAATTGATCGTTAATTAAATATTTGGCCAAATATGTCGATTATCAAATTGTTAATTAAATAAATTGTTAATTAAACTGTCAATTAAATAAATGAATAATTTTATCACTAATTATTTTATTCTTAGTCATAAAATAAATTAACTTTATCACCATTAATTCAATTATTTCTCAACAAACACAGACAGACACTAAGTCACTGAATTGAATTTTTATTATTTTACCCAAATAATTGGCACTCGATCGTAGTTCGGAGATATTTAGTGACATTGCCCCTCTAGGTATCGCAGTTACCGGTTGATGGCCCTTTGGCATTATCGGCTCCATAAAAATGCCCTCGTAGAGCTTACAACCTTTTCCTATGCCACCGCATATGCCGCAGGTGTCACGAATCGCCCCAGAACCCACGACACCATCACAACCGACTGGCTGTAGTAAAAAAAACAAAAACAAAATTACAAAAATTTAAATAACTCAAAAAAACAATTTTTTTAACAGGATTTTTTCAACCCTATTTTTTTTGTCGTTCATATTCAAAGGAAAAATTTACCTTGCATTGTCCAGCTACGCACAGCCATTGCTCTGTTTTATCCATTGATATTCCTGTGCTGTGTCCCCGAAGATTTGGACCATCGCAAGGTGTCCCATCGATCACGGCTGGCTCGAGAGTGGCATAAAAACGTTCTCCAACAGCTCGACAGTTGAGGGCACAAGGATTTGGAGCTGTGAAATTATAATTTCCCTCATAGTTTAATTTTTTCCTATATTTTTTTTTATTTTGCAATTTTTACAATTTTTTTTTTAATTTTATTTCTGAATTGATCAATTTTTTAGGTAGTAGATTTTTTTTCTCACTGCAATGTGTCCAATGTAACATTTTTTTTTCGAAATTGTGTAAAATTTCTTGACGTTTATTTTTAATACTCACCATTGAGAAAAGGGACCCACAAGTAACTCTGTCCCTTGTAGATTCTATTGTTGTATCTGGCACACTGTTCGGCTCTCGGATCGTCCGAAAAATCATTACAATCCTTAAAAGAATCAAACGCTCGATACTGACAATCAAACTCGTAAATTTATTCGTCTCAATTAATGATACAAAGTAATAAAATAAATACCTGGGTATTGCAGATGTGATAACGCCTGTAAGTACCGATGCAAATTGGTTTTCTCGAGGTGGTGGTCGTATTTTTATATCCCAAACTAGGGCTGCTCCTTTTTCTCAGGGCTCCTCTGATAAATAAGACAAAAATATTTCATGCTTATTTGAATAAAATTTATTTCAAACAAACTTTATTCAAATTTCATTTTGTCCATCCCCAATATGAAAAATTGCCTAACAAATTTTTAATTCATTATTCATTTAGTTTGGAAAAAAAAATCATTCTTCAATAAAATTAATCAAAATTAAATAGAATTTATTAAAATTAATTTTATTTGAGTTAAATTAAACTGAATCAATTTCATCTCGATGTTGATTTTTGAGTTATTGGCAATTATCGCGAAATTGAGCCCGACCATTATGAAAAATGGGCCGAGTTGTATGTTTCTCACTCTCGTAATTTATTTTCTGGCCACACCGCGAGATTACTGCCATTCCTATAGTTTAGTCTCAAGCATGGTACCCTTTCATACATACATATATATATATATATTGATTATTATTATTATTATCATTATTATTATATATAATATATACATGATATACCAATAAGTCGTTTCGAACTAATCTGCACTCTCGTTTATACTCCTCAAGCCACTCTGCACTGTATATAAGCTCGTGCTGCATCTCTCGTTATACGAGAGTAAACGTGTAAGGCATCTTATTCTCGCTCTCTCGCGCAGATCTATAGAGTCTCCATCGAAGAGCGAGAAAACCCCTGCGCTCGAAGAAATATCGAGAGCGCAAAGTATCGCCTGGCGCCTAACTCATTACACTATATATATGTATATATAGTTGAAACATCGTAATAACATTTTGTTTTTCTCTCTCTTTTTTTTTCCATTTATTTTTTCATATTCTACTAAGATGAATTTTATCTTTTTCAAGAAAATTCAATCAATGACGCTCGGAGAGATCTTCTCTCGTTGTTGGCAACAAATTTCATAAATTACTCGAAAATTGAAAATTTTCGAATGATTTAAAAAATATTTTTTAATTAAAGTAATCAAAGTCTAGGAGAATAATAATTTGAATGTTTTTATTAATTACGAATGAAATTATTTGTATTTGGCGCAAAACCATTTAAAAAAAATCTTTTTTTTTGCATTTCCTGAATGGTATAAAAATTATTTTACCGAGCTGAAACGCATTCTCGTGCCTGAGACTGAACTCCAGTGCCACATGATCTGGAACATTCGCTCCACGAGCTCCAAGGGCCCCAACTACCCCTGACACGATTTTCACTGCCAATTCCGTACTGTGTTCTCTCTTGCAGCATGTGATATACCTGAAAATGTAAATAGCAGAGCATGGCACATAGTGACTTGAAAATTTAAGACACGAGTGACTTGAAAATTTAAGACGCGAGTGACTTGACAATTTAAGACACTATTTGCTATAATTTTAATACTTCTCAAAACTTAACGACCTAATCAAAAGTTCAATTAGGCCATATAAAGCAACTATAATTTTTTTGGGTTTATAAAATTTTGAATGCATTACAGACATTGAAATAAAAAACTTTCAAAATTATTTTTCGATAATACGAATAATTGCCGTACAAATAATAATTATAACTCGTTCGATTATTTAATGAGTTTGCAATAGTAATTATTTTCTAATAAATATGAAGCTTATTCAATATTATTTCAGATAATTCTATAATTCAAACACTTTTGGTACTCACTGACAAATATACAAGTAATTTACTTTTTTAGTTTAGTTTTTTTTTTTTTTAAATTTAATTAGTAATAATAATTACCTCTATTGGATATTTGTCGGGTAGATACGAGTGAGCACAGCTGATGGTCGAGAATACAGTAAGCATCGCGATCAGGCACCTTAAATCAGATTTATTTCATTGAATTAGTTGACGGGTTGCGAAAGTCTTCGAGTTCAAAGAAAAAGTCCAATCATATATAATGGTCTAAAATATAATGACAAGCTTTAGTTAAAACACAGACGCACATCCCACTCACAAACTCTCTCTCTCTCACACACACACACACACACACACACACGTATGTATATATATACATATAATACATATGTATATATATACATATAATACATATGTATATATATACATATATATATATATATATATATATATATATATATATATATGTAGGAAGAGAGGGAATACGAGAGAGATGTAGTAGTTGAAGATGAAAGACGACAAAATGTTGACCAGGAGTAAGAATAAAGAACGGGACGCGATGGCGCCACTCATAGTTTTGATGCACTTTTTCTCGCAATTAGAAAAAAAAATGCATTTGCGCAAATGCTTTTATGTATAGCTGCGGATGAGAAGCGTCAAGTAAACTGTGCCAGTATATAAGCCACACCAATAACGTTTCACTTGTTGCGCTCTTTTCTCGGAAAGCTTAATTAATCATTGAGTGGCAACGAGAGATGAGCCAGCTCGGCCTCGAGCTCGTCGAACCACACATAATCGCCCCCGCGCTCTCTCTCTCTCTCAGAGAGAGAGAGAAAGAGAGAGAGAAAGAGAGAGAGAGAGAGAGAGAGAGAGAGAGAGAGAGAGAGAGAAAGTTGCACGATGAATAGAAGAAAATTAAGTTGAACGGCATAATATG